>SJYC01133618.1:0-37371 GCA_006408675.1 Madoqua kirkii | reverse complement strand
AAGGGGTCTGGCAGGCTACAGTCCATGGGCTCATAAAGAGTTGGACACAACTGAGCAATAAGCACATGTATTTAGCACCTGATGCATGCAAAGTACTAAGAAAATGTTTTCAGAATATAAAAAGTAGAGGTGTTTAAATCATCATTCAAAGATAGGATAGATATTGAGTATCTCATATATATTTGATTTGTTTTCTCCCTGTTTGATATTCCCATGTTAATTTAAAAGTAACTAATAAAATGTTCCAGTGGATGGGGATTTTTCTAAAAAGAGTCTATGAATGTATTTGAAAATGTCTCATCATTTCCTTCATTCGGTAAACACTATTGAACATGAATTTGCATAGGCTTGAAGTTTCTGAGTTTTGCAGAGAAAAGGAAGGATAGCATAGTTTCTCAAATGAGAGGGGAAAGGAGGTTATAGAGAAGGAAAGGCTTATATTTATGACAGCTGTATAAAATCTTTGGTATGTTCGCCATACAATGTAATACTATGCTGTTTACGAAAAGAAAATGAATGGGGAACCTCTGTAAGTACTGGTTATGGGAAGATTTCCATGGGATATTGCTGTCTCTTATACACATCTGAACCATTTTCAGTTAGTAGCATCACTTCTTGATTTTTCTTTTTAATTAAAGGAGATACATTGATAAATACATATATTGAAAGAGTCTCATGATAGTCAGATATTGTCTATAGATTCTACAACAGTGCTTGATTTAAAGAAGTTGTGTAGTAAATGTTGGCCTATTAAAATATTTGGTATAAAATTACAGCACTCTCTTTCCCTAATTTATACATCTTAAATTTTTCCTGTTCCTTGAGTTTAGGGTAGTCTTAACAGATTTTGCTGTAGAAAAGAATCAGCTACAAATTAAATGCATGTGTACCATAAGTATTTTTACATATTGAGAAGTGACTTGCATTAGTTTTCCTCTTTCACCATCACCTCTTTGTCATTTTGACCCTAAACACTTAATAAATCACTCCTAAATTTATCAAAATATGCTTATGTATACTTTAATATAAAATTATATTGCATGGCTTTCTGACTTGGGTTTTTGTTGTGAAAGTGCCTGTTTTGTTCATGTGTCCTGAGAGAACAAGCATTGTGACATACCTGGCTAACTTAAAAGCAGATTGCCTGCGAAGCACAATTTGAGTCCAATTTTTTGAGGTATGGAGTTTTAGCTATCATGGCTGGGTTTTTCACTCAATCTCAAATAATAGGGCTCTGGTTATTTTGCAGAGTATCTCTGAAGAATGGACAGAATTGCCCTGGCTAACTACAAGCTACGGTTCACAGTGGATAAATGTTGGCGTGCTTTTTTACTTTCTGACTTTTTAAAATTTTGCTTTTATATCTTGTAGTTTCCAATCAATCTTATATGATTGCTATTTTAGAATTTAGTATAAAATCTTTTCTTATATAGAATAAGACTAAAGTGTGTGTCTAGTACTTTTCTTCAATAGTTTAACATTTCTGAAAATGTCAAGTTCACCCATAGTTCAGAAGGGGGGTGTGAACTGATCTGAGAAAATGAAAAAAATTAATTGAGTTAGGGAATATACAACTTTTTCATTCTTTTAGTTTCCAGTTTTCTATTTTAATTTTTTAATGATTAGGTAGTATATAGTGTAAAATAGCAAATTATAAATTGAATGGTTAAAGAAAGCCATTCATTTAAGTGCCAGTGAACCCTATAAGTTAAGTAATTTATGTGAATAGCTGCTTTTACCATGCTTAATATTTAAAAATGTAAAAATTTTTTGAAGTGGGAGGCAGTTTCTATAAAATGTATACATATATATTTTTGATTTGCATGTTTATAAAATTAAGCCTCATTTGCTAATACATGATAGATTTTATAGAATAAAAGGTAAATCTGTATTAAAGGTTCATTTTAATGAAGATGAAATATGAAAATGAATTGTGTATGAAATTCTCACTTGATACCCAGAGGAGAGTTTGCAAACCTAAACTTCTGATTGTTTCTGATTTCAGAGATGCCCGAGTGGTAAAAGACATGGCGACAGGAAAGTCTAAGGGATATGGCTTTGTCTCCTTTTTCAACAAATGGGTGAGCTCAATAAAAAGTGCATGTGTGATATAAGAAGAAAGAACAAAAATGTTCGTTTCATTTCAATTATTAGTCATTTCTGTCATCTACCATTTGTTCATATCACTGATAATTTGTACTCTTACTAGAGGATACCTTTTTTCTCCTGTTTGGTTATTTAGTCAACATTTATTTAGCACCTTGGGCTTCCCTGGTGGCTCAGATGGTAAAGAATCCCCCTGCAATATAGGAGACTGGGGTTTGATCCTTGGGTCGGGAAGACCCCCCAGAGAAGGGAATGGCCGCTCACTCAAGTATTCTTGCCTGGAGAATCCCATGAACAAAGGGGTCTGGCAGGCTACAGTCCATGGGCTCATAAAGAGTTGGACACAACTGAGCAATAAGCACATGTATTTAGCACCTGATGCATGCAAAGTACTAAGAAAATGTTTTCAGAATATAAAAAGTAGAGGTGTTTAAATCATCATTCAAAGATAGGATAGATATTGAGTATCTCATATATATTTGATTTGTTTTCTCCCTGTTTGATATTCCCATGTTAATTTAAAAGTAACTAATAAAATGTTCCAGTGGATGGGGATTTTTCTAAAAAGAGTCTATGAATGTATTTGAAAATGTCTCATCATTTCTTCATTCGGTAAACACTATTGAACATGAATTTGCATAGGCTTGAAGTTTCTGAGTTTTGCAGAGAAAAGGAAGGATAGCATAGTTTCTCAAATGAGAGGGGAAAGGAGGTTATAGAGAAGGAAAGGCTTATATTTATGACAGCTGTATAAAATCTTTGGTATGTTCGCCATACAATGTAATACTATGCTGTTTACGAAAAGAAAATGAATGGGGAACCTCTGTAAGTACTGGTTATGGGAAGATTTCCATGGGATATTGTCAGGTAAAAAACTTCGTGTGAAAAATAAGAAAGCATATTATATGTGTATGCATGGCAGGGGGCAGGGTGGCGGTGATTTCTTTTCCCCCTGCAGAGATTAACAAGACACTTGTAAGGTTTCCTGTTTGTGGCCTAGGTAATGAAAGGCACCTGGGCAGGAGGGCAAGAAACTTCTAGCTGTATTGTACTATGTGAAGTTTGAACCTTGTAAAATATATTACTAATTCAAGTAAATACTTTTTTTAGTGTGATAACTCAAGGTTCCAAACGATTAAATGCAGATATCACACTTCTAAAAATATAGGGGTGGATGGTAGGAGAAGTTATAGGCATTAATCCTGGATTATACACTCAGGTTTCATTAACCTTTAATTTTATTGTGTTGCCTCTATGTTAACGATTGTTTGCCAGTGATAAGTACAAAAATACTGTATTTTTGTGCAAGAGTGCCTTGAGCCATTAAAATTTTTGATACTATGAAATGTATTTTAGAAAGGATTTTCTTTAGTAAAGGGAGTATTTGAAATAGGTATCATTTCTTGATAACTGCAGGTGAAACTTATAAGCATCATTTATTGTACCAGTTCCTTCCAAGTTCTTAAAAACATCTGTTTGCACTTATGCCAACTAGTGTCAAATTGTCTTATATTTGCTAGTTCCTGTGTCTGCTTATATTGAAACTAATGTCTGGTTATTCCTCCCTGTCCAGATATTCACTATAACAGCCAGCTTGCAGCCATTTTACTTTTCCAGAATTTACTTTCAAATAGAAAATCAGCCCTAAACATGTTAACATGGCCTTTTTCTTTTTTAATTAATGTCTGTGCTGGGTCTTTATTGGTGCAAGAGGGCTTTCTGTAGTTGTGGAGAGTGGGGGGCACAACTCTTTGTTACAGGCCCTCGAGCACACAGATCTCAGTATTTGTGGCACACGGGCTTAGTTGCTCTGCAGCATATGAAATCTTCCCGGACCAGGGATCAAACCCATGTCTTCTACATTGGCAGGCAGATTCTTATCCACTGCACCACCTGGGAAGTCTTTAACATGGCTTTTAAGTTAAGGCAAAAGTTAATGCACTGTAATTGTGTGTCAGCTGTTTGCACAGTGGCATCGTATCTTTCAGATTCTATCATCTTCCTTTCATGAAGTGAAAGTGTCTTCTCAGAAGCAGATATTAATCTAAGAGGTCAGGAAAAAATCCATATATTAGAAGAAAAATTACAAATGGTAAAGCATATTGAGAGGTAAAGATGTAACAGCTCTGTCACGTATGGTCCCATCTACCAGATGTAAAAGGAGATGAAAAAATAAAAACTGTGAGACTGTAACTAGTTCTTAAAGCTTTACTGTTAATCCCAGCACAATATTTAGAGAAGGTAGAAGAATACCTCATGCAATGAATTGACAGTCACATTTACCTTAAAGGACTGATAAATAGGTTGTCAATGTTTTTAATACTTGGTGATATAGGTTGAGGTCTTTGGGTGGAGTAAAAATTCATTTTTTTTGCATTTGGGATTATGGAATATATTCCCCTGCTATATGTCACTATTTAATGCATAGTTAGTATGAAAGTCAGATATAGCAGAGGATGTCCGTGTGTGACCTCTGTAGTTACCAGACGTGGATTATAATCCTGACAGTCATCACACAAAAGTTATATAACTCTGAATAAGTGATACAATGTGATCTTCCCAAATTTATATTTTAGTTTTTATAAACTTGTGCTATGCACTTGGCAGGCATTCTCTGGTGTTGCAGAGTGCCACAGCGCTGATTGCAGTGCCCCTGGCCCCCTTGCTTCTCCTGTGTTGTGTGTCCTAGGCAAACTCCAGTACTGGTTGAACATACCTCCCTGCCTACTCTGAAGTAACTGAGTGTTGCTAGAGAGAAATTGAGTCAGCTGGTTTCACTTCTAATTTAGCGGTTACACATAGATAAACACATGGTTCTGTCTTTGTAAACCTGTGTTTCTCTAGTAAAATTGATTTCCTGTTCTTTGAAAAACTTATTTTCATGCTCCCTCATTTTTCCTCAAATATTCCTCTTATTCTCCATCATCACCCTGAGCTTCAAATGAGAAAGTAAAAGCTATCGTACAGAAATTCCCTCAGCTTTCTACCACCAAACCTACATTAAATGCTCTCACCTTCTCCCTCTTCTTCCTGTTCCACTGTAGTTGTATATGAGCATGTAATTATATTTGTTTTCTAGGGCTGCTGTATCACAGTAGCTGAATGAGTTAGAACAGTAAAAAGATTCTCTACATTCTAGAGGATAGAAGTCCAGAATCAGGCTGTCATCAGGGCCGTGCTCCATCTGAAGACGCTGGAAGTGTCCTTCCTCCCCTCTTCACTTTCTGGTGGTAACTGGCAGTCCTTGGCATCCTTGACTTGTAGCTGCATCACTCCAGTCTCTACCTTTGTCTTCACACTCGACCCTCTTTCCTCTGTGTGTGTCCTTGTTAACTGCTCATCTTCTTATAACAGCCCTTCTTTAAAAGGGCCCACCCTAACTTGTATTACCACATCTTAACTAATATACCTGCAAAGACCCTATTGCAAATGCAAATGAGGTCACTTACACAGTTAGGCGCCTGGATAGATAGGACTTCATATAAATTTAAGTGACAGTTCATCCAACAACAGATAGTTATTAAACATCTTACAGAGTTCAGACTGGTTAGTGTGGAAAGCAATATTTGTTTTTTCAAGAATCATTTCCTTTTTTTTACATGTCTTAAGAACAGCGTTTAGCCTTAAATGTACCTGTTGTTTTCTGCTAGGTTAAGCCCACATTCGACCAGCTGAACCTCACGTCCTTCTCAGTCTACTCTTAAGTTGGCTGTATTCTTACTCTACTCCAAGCCTACTCTTTTCAGGTTCACCTATTGATTTCTGCTTGCTTGGCTCTCTGACAGTACATTGTTGTGGGTTTCCTCCTTCATCACCAACTATTCCTTCTTAGTCATCTTAGCTCGCGATTTCTCCTTTATCCAGTTCTCACATTTTGCTGTTTTTCAGGGCTCTATCCTAGGATGCTTTCTTTTCTCTCCAGTCTTTCTTCATGGCTCTGAACCTTCTATCTGCAGCTCCATTAACTTCACACTTAACTAACAAATTATCTTCGTTTAGCTGTCTTAACACATATCTGAAACTTAACGTGTCTTAAATAATCGTTTCTTCCTCAAACTTGTTCCTCCGCTGCCTCCCAGGCTTCTCGTTTGCATCAGTACTAGCACTGTCCTCCCTGCGGCCCAAGCAGGAGCCTAGGAGCTGGCTTTGATTCCTGCCCTTGTAGTTACTGTGCACATGGCCCCCCTCCCCCATTGTATTGGCTCTTCCTTTAGGTTATATCACTGCTACTGTATTAGTCCTGGTCACCAACATTCCTTTTTAATCTGAATATTAGTTTTATAAAGTGTCTTTTTACTGTCTTATCTCCCCAAACTATTCTCCTTAAAACATAAAGATGGCCTTCTTAAGACATAAGTTGGATCACGATAATCTCTTACTTAAAATAATCAGTTTTTTCTTCTCACACTTTTCCTGTTGGCACACTAGATTTCAGTGATACTAGTTGTGTTTCACATGCTTCTTTTAGATGTGTATCAAACTCTTGCCTGCCTTAACACACTTGTAGTGGTTTTCCCTCTACCAGGAACATTCTGGGTTTTTTACTTTTCTAGCTCCTTTTTCTCAGCTTAAAAGTCATTTCTAAGAGACCTTCCCCAATCATGCTGCCCTAAGGTAGATTCTTTTTCTATATATATATAAATTTATTTATTTTAATTGGAGGTTAGTTACTTTACAATATTGTATTGGTTTTGCCATACATCAACATGAATCCGCCACAGGTGTACACGTGTTCCCCATCCTGAACGCCCCTCCCTCCTCCCTCCCCATACCATCACTCTGGGTCGTCTCAGTGCACCAGCCCCAAGCATCCTGTGTCATGCATCAAACCTGGACTGGCGATTCGTTTCATATATTACACGTTTCAATGCCATTCTCCCAAATCATCCCACCCTCTCCCTTTCCCACAGAGTCCAAAAGACTGTTCTATACATCTGTGTCTCTTTTGCTGTCTCACATACCGGGTTATCGTTACCATCTTTCTAAATTCCATATATATGCATTAGTATACTGTATTGGTGTTTTTCTTTCTGGCTTACTTCACTCTGTATAATCGGCTCCAGTTTCATCCACCTCATTAGAACTGATTCAAATGTATTCTTTTTAATGGCTGAGTAATATTCCATTGTGCATATGTACCACAGCTTTCTTATCCATTCATCTGCTGATGACATCTAGGTTGCTTCCATGTCCTGGCTATTGTAAACAGTGCTGCGATGAACATTGGGGTACACGTGTTTCTTTCAGTTCTGGTTTCCTCGGGGTGTATGCCCAGCAATGGGATTGCTGGGTCGTAAGGCAGTTCTATTTCCAGTTTTTTAAGGAATCTCCACACTGTTCTCCATAGTGGCTGTACTAGTTTGCATTCCCACCATTCCACCTCATTAGAACTGATTCAAATGTATTCTTTTTAATGGCTGAGTAATATTCCATTGTGCATATGTACCACAGCTTTCTTATCCATTCATCTGCTGATGACATCTAGGTTGCTTCCATGTCCTGGCTATTGTAAACAGTGCTGCGATGAACATTGGGGTACACGTGTTTCTTTCAGTTCTGGTTTCCTCGGGGTGTATGCCCAGCAATGGGATTGCTGGGTCGTAAGGCAGTTCTATTTCCAGTTTTTTAGGAATCTCCATGCTGTTCTCCATAGGGGCTGTACTAGTTTGCATTCCCACCCACAGTGGAAGTGGGTTCCCTAAGATAGATTCTTATCCCTGTATCTCAGCATGGCATATTCTTGCTCTCGGCCTTTTGTTTCTGTCATGGCACTTACCACAACTAATAATTACTTTATTTGTCCCTTCCAAAAAATGAAAGCTCCATGGCAGCAGAGACAATATCTGCCTCTTTGACTGTATTCCCAGCACTTAACATTAACTGCTGTCTAGAACATGATGACTGCTCAGTATTTACTCGTAAGATGAATGAGTAACCAGACGCTGTTGTTGAAAGCTTGTTGGATTGTACAGAGTGAGATTTTCGTCCATAATAGTCTGGGTTGTTAGGTGAACTTGACAATGGCTACCTCACAAGGGCTTTGGGCTCAAGTCTTTCAGGTGATTAAAATTCCCAAAAGCCCTTATGAGGTAAAAGAAAGACAATTTAAAAGCACCATTGTAAAATAAATAAAAGCGCCATTGTATTTTAGGAAAGCTGTCATATTGTGTATATCATAAAGTATTCCATTAAGAAAACATTTGTGGAAAGCAACCGTGAGTTTTCTCTTTTGCAAACAGTTGTTTAACATCAACTAACTAGCTTCTTTGTCATTTCTAATGTTGTGTGGAACAGGATGCTGAAAACGCCATTCAACAGATGGGTGGCCAGTGGCTTGGTGGAAGACAAATCAGAACTAACTGGGCAACCCGAAAGCCTCCAGCTCCAAAGAGTACATATGAGTGTAGGTGTATTGGAGAAGAAAAGGAAATGTGGAATTTTGGAGAAAAAACACTAGATTTTAAATGTTAGAGCTGTTCCCGGAGACTTATTGCAGAAATAGCTGAGAAGCAAATCAAGACTACTGTTCAAAAATGTACTTAGTTTTCATTTTTGTAATTATAAATAATAAGTAATATCTCTAATGTCAAGTCTCCTATTAATTAGAGAATACTGAGTAATATTTAGACATTTTTCAGGGAGGTTTAATCTCAGTCAAATTGTCATATGTATTAAACAAGCATTTTGATCAAGATAAATATTACCATTACAGTAGTATAGTTAATATTACTTTCCTCTTTCTGAACATTTTATGAACTAAAAATATTAAACTTTTCTCCCCAGCAAACACCAAACAGCTATCATATGATGAGGTCGTAAATCAGTCTAGTCCAAGCAACTGTACTGTGTACTGTGGAGGCGTCACTTCCGGGCTAACAGGTATGGGGACTTTACCTATGGCATCTTAAGGTTAATTTTAAAGTACTTGATATTTGTAGGATTTTAATGCGATTTGGTTTTGGTTTTTGTCTAACAGAACAACTAATGCGTCAGACTTTTTCACCATTTGGACAAATAATGGAAATTCGAGTCTTTCCAGATAAAGGATATTCTTTTGTTCGGTAGGTGTGGTTTTTAAAAAAACTTTTACCTCCAGATCATTTTTGAACTTTTAACTTAGTGGTTTTCTTTAAAATTTACTTTGGTTATAAAGAAATAAAAATTTCTCTAGCTTTTATTAAATTCGCCACAATAACTCCTTCCTTCCAATACAAAGGCAAATCATTTTCTATTAAGAGAATTTTCTCCAAAAAATGAAAACACAGGCTGTTTTATTCTCTTATATTAACTTCCTGTTTTACCTCAGGCCCAGTTTGATTTTTTCAAATGTTTTATTTATAAGTACCTTAAACAATTTATATTGTAATTCTCAATATTATTGTAATTGTATTATCACTGTAATATCATTATAATTCTTAGTATTATTTTCAATAGGTTCAATTCCCATGAAAGTGCAGCACATGCAATTGTTTCTGTTAATGGAACTACCATTGAAGGCCATGTTGTAAAATGCTACTGGGGTAAAGAAACTCTGGATATGATAAATCCTGTGCAACAGGTGAGAGGGTTCTTGACTTGCAAAGTAATGGCTAGACTAATAGGTACTTTTAAATGAAATTGTTAATGTTTCTAGCTATAATGATGGCATATAGGGGCTCTTCCTGCATGTATATATAGTTCCAGAGTGATGGTTCACGGATGCAGTGGTGACATGATGAATATGACTGCCTCAACTGACTCATGTTCACACCACATTGGATTTTTAAATGTTCTAAGAAAGAAACATACAGGGTATTAAATTTTTTTCTAATTCTTAGTAGACTTATATACTGTTTGGAGAACTCACAAGCATGTTTGAATTCAGTTGAAACAAAAGCTATAAATATATTTAGGACCTTGGCATTTTCTTCCAGATTTTGCCACCTTTGTTTTTCCAGGCAGCTCTAGTAGTTCAAACTTGAACCCACAAACATGTCTATGAGGAAATAGTAAATGAAACATCAAGATAGGATTGAGAAAATCCTAAACTATATAACTTTCTTAAGTAAACTGAATATAAGAATAGTCTTCATATCTTCCTTATCTAAAGGAAACAGTCATGGTTAATTTACAAAACACTTAAATGTTCTCTTGGGTTGAATATTTATTTCTAGGGCATTACCTGCTTGCTCAAAGAATATGGAATTTAGAGCATCACTGTAGAGTTGAAGCAGTATGACCTTGCTGTTTTTTAGCATTGACAACTTACTCTTGCTTATCCTTTAGTTTTCATTGTAATGATGACCCTATGTGTTATGGTTATGTATTTGTGGTATATAAGGACTGTATATGCACCTATAATTTCAAAAAATACTAAATTATCTGTTATAAATTTGCTTAATAGCAGAATCAAATTGGATATCCACAAGCTTATGGCCAGTGGGGCCAGTGGTATGGGAATGCACAACAAATTGGCCAGTATATGCCTAATGGTTGGCAAGTACCTGCATATGGAATGTATGGCCAGCCGTGGAACCAGCAAGGATTTAAGTAAGCACACTTGTTCTTTTCCTTTATTATTAACCTTTGAAAATGTCAAGAACTTAGGAAGAGATTTTAAGTAATTAGCAGGTAATGTGGCCTTCTATCTAAAGCATAGCATTTTAGAGAGTGTTTTACTTTAGTTTTAAGTGTATATCTTTTAAAAATTGCCTGCAAATGTGCTTTGATTTATAACCAGCATTATAAGCACTTTGGTAATGCTTGAATGACTCAACAAGTATTTAAGAAAATAGGAACTTAGTAGTTGTTAAGATTTTTATGTGACTAATGGTCACTAACCTTTCTTGGATACAGTTATTTTGATCCTAGTTGCTTTTATTCATTAGGCATTTTTCCTGTGCAAAAGGGTTTATTCATACATTGTTATACAAAAGCTTCTTTATACATCCTGAATTATGCAATTTTACTTAAATTTCTGAAAAAACACTTTGCAGTTTTTATTTAAAATGAATCTTGTTATGTTGAAATATTTATAAGCTTACATATACTAATAAATAATTTCTTCTTTGAGTAATATAAATGCAAGTCTGTATTATACCAGATGATCAAGATTCTTTCAGACAGTGGCTTGTTCAATGTATGTCAAACCCCAGGAGAATAGTTCTGAGATTAGAGATGAGTTTTTCTGAGTTCACAGGGAATAAATGTTTATAGATAAAGGGTATTTTCTTAGCTGTAGTTAAACTAACAGAATTAAACTATACAAATTAAAGCTACATGGATGCTTATTTTTAAAAGAAGAACCTTTTGCCTTTGCTTTCTCTGACATAACAATTATTCTTATGTTTGGGCTTAAGAAAAAGGATATTTCCCACATATGTGTAATTTCTTCTTGGCATTAATTTTATTTTAATCAGTGGATTTCCCTTCCCCTCTGCTTCTTTCACATTCTCCACCAGTCAGACACAGTCTTCTCCACCATGGATGGGACCAAATTATGGAGTGCAGCCACCTCCAGGACAGAATGGCAGCATGATGCCTAATCAGCCTGCAGGGTATCGAGTAGCAGGGTATGAAACCCAGTGAAAAAGGACTCCAGAATCTAAAGTCAGGGGCTTAAGGCTACAGGGAGTAGTAAAGCCGTTGTTTACTTACAGATTTATCAAATCAGTCAGTGCAAATGCCAGATACAGTGTATTTATTTAAAAGATTCATTTTTCAATCATGAAATTACTTATCATCCACATTGTTTTAAAAAGAAACAAGATGCTGGATGTCTGCCAATTTTTGCCTTCATTACATTTTTTAATAAAGATTCTCAGATCCTTGTTTCAAATACAAATGCAGGGATTGCTGCCACTTTTTTTAAAATTGAGGCAGAAAATTGCACAATGTTGAACTTTTTTCCACTGAAATAGTGTGCAGTTCTAGTTTGCATTCCTGATATGATTTAAAACATGTAATATAAAGATGTAAAAAAAAAAAGAAAAACCAAAACTGTGCAGAGTCTAGAAGTTCTTCGTAATCTTCAGCTAATGCACAATTCTGTTTTAGGGTTTTTTTTTTTGAAATAGACATTGTTTGAGCTGTCCCGTCGCCACGGTTTCCCTCTGCCGTTTTTAAATATAAATTATTAGTTTACATCATTTTTGTATCTACGTTTTTTCACAGATTTGTCTTGCCTTATTAAAGTTATGTAAAATACACTTAAATGGAAAAAAATGATGTTCATTTAGATTGAAAACTTTTCTCAGATGGATTGATAATTGTATTCATCTTGTGTTTTATATGAGAAGGTGCCTCAAGAATTCCCTGTTGAATCTGTTTAAAAGGGTTTTTATCTTCTGTGATAAACTTTGCTCTGTACCAGGAATTATAAAAACAAAAACTTGTTACTAAAGAAAATCTCTGAAATGTGATAAGTTCTTATGAACCCATGTTAATTTCATATGTCAACTTCTATATTTACATGTATTATTTCATTATGTAAAATGTTTTAGCAATTTAATATTTTGCACAGTTACCAAACTTTGTATGTCATTTCCTCCTTAAGGCATCATGCAGAGTCGACAGGAGATTTATAGTTTTGTTTGCATGTGAATATGAAATACACACTTTGGTAGTCTTTGAATACAAAGTCATCAGCTCTTGTTTTTCCAGAATTTTGAGACACAAAGTTGTATGTAAAAAAAATATTAATTTGCCATATTCTAGTTATATTTACTCAAAAAGAGTAAATCAGCTTGATTTTAATATGTACAAATGATAGCTGTGAAACTGTAGAATATCCTTAGGTCAGGCATAGGAGTTCCTTGTGAACTCCAAAATTAGCCTGAATGACCAGCCGGGCAAAGCATTTTTTAAATGTTCAGAGGCCAAACGATAAACAAACAAACAAAAAAGCCCTTGAAATCCTACCTCCTTAAACAGCCTTTGAAGAGGAGAAGCCTCAGTGCAATCGTTACTTTGATTCTTTTGGTACCTGTTTTCCTGGAGTTCCCAGTTTTATTTTGGGTTGGCTCCAAGCATTAAGAAGTTTAATCTTGGATGGAATTATTCTAGTTTTGAAATTTCTAGTACATTTCAGAGTCTCTTAGAACAATAGTGGGAGATTTTGTTTTATTTTGTTTTCAATAAAAGTCACAAACTCTCCTGTTTGACTCACAAAGGAAAAGAATCCCCACTGTACCTATTTGGATGCTTGGTTGTTCTTTTTAAGACCAGAGAGCTCCCAGTATTTTGTTTAAGAACAGAAAAGGCCTGTGGAATCTTAAGAGATTCCTGACCTGTATTCTCCAGGTAGCAGCATAGGAGCCTGAACTGGTCTCTAAGCCAATATTCCAGTAAACCAGAGCCCAGGAAAGACAGCTCACAAATGTATGATTCTGTGGGGCTCAATTCTATGCAGTTGTAAACACTTGGAAATTTTATTTCCTTGTTAACTTCTACAGATCAGGGCATGCAACCAAAAGCAGCTTAAATGAAATACTCAAAAAATGAAATAATAGGATGCTGTTTTTAGATTCTTCTGGTTTATGTTCCTGTTTTAGGACCCTCGTTGTTTTTTTCTTATTCAAAAAAATTTTATGTCCTATACATCTGTGGACTGCAGGGTAAATTATTTGGGCATAAATAATCTAAACAAAAGTGTAGCTTTCCTTTCATTTTGACTATCTCAAGTAATAACACTTTTTATTAGCCAATATTTTTTTATTGCACAATTCTAAAATGTACAGACTACTTTTTGAGAAGAAAGTAGTGTTACTCAAAGGGTTACTACTGAACAAATTTGCAATTCAGGAACATTGCTAACTTTGCTTTTAAATCTTATTCTCAGTGTTAAATCATTTTTAAAATTAACAGTCTAAAAATCATACTGGTATTAGTATCCAGTAAGGAAATTACAGTTTTTAAAATGAATTCATCCTCTGCAATATGCATTCAGATTTTACTTTAAAATACATCTGGTACTGTAAAGAACCTGAAGTGGTTCACACTTAAGGGGTTCATTAATCCAGTATTCTTTGCCCTGACTGTTTGGATATTAAAGTTCCTTTATGTTTTCTATAACCTTTGGGATCTTCTTGCAGTGATTATTGTGTGTGAGATTTTTTTTTTCTTTTTGGTCTAGCCATATTGTTATATTCACTCAGGTATTTGTTAGATTTCTTTTTAATCTTATTCCAGAAACCATGCTTTGCATTGGGATACCGCAATGAATTGCTGTAGAAAACTTATTATATGAAATCACGATCTCATTTTCCTTGTTGATATTCTCTCCCTGTGGAAAATGAGATTCACATTCTAGTTTTATTCTTATTTTGTTTCTGTGCTTGCTCAACTTCCTTTTGTATGTGTGTTAAGAGTTCTGTTACTTTGGAAAAGGTGGTTGATAAGGACTAGTTTGCATAGAGGATTAGAATTGAGTTTACTAAGAGATACAGGGTGCTCTTGAGGTTACAGTTGAATTGAAAAAATAAACTGTGTTTGTAGGAAATAAAGAGCAAACCCTTTCAATGAAAGAGTGATGATTTCTAAACACAAAATCTTTTTTGTGCACAGGATTATTGCATTTTTTCCAGTGACTGCATTTTGACTCTTTAGAACTTGAAGAACATACTTCTAAAACAACAAATTTTAAGAAGCTTGAGTAAAATGTATATGAATGAGTCTCAGTTGAGTGTCCTTTACCCTATGGTCTCTGAAGTTGGAGGCTGAAGTTATTCTAATAGTAATTGACCTAAAAAAGGAAAAAGTAGATTTTTGACTCAGGGTTAATAAGCTTAAATGAGTTACTGCACAGAATGTATGAGTTAAGCAGATTTACATACTAGATAAATGAGATCCCTAGCTTATCGGGTTTCAGCTCTAGAAGACCAATAACCATACTTAAACATGCAAGATTTAGAGGCTCCTACTGTGGAAATACCAAGCTGCTCTTCAGTGAAAAGACAGATGCTGATATTTGAAGGTCCTCACCGACTCAGTGCACATGAGTTTGAGCAAGCTCCAGGAGGTGGTGAAGGACAGGGAACCCTGGCATGCTGTAGTCCATGGGGTCGCAAAGAATCAAACACAACTGAGCAACTGAACAACAAAACCAAAAAGTAACTGGCCACCAGTCCTCTTAGAGTGGAGTGTGTTGACCAGTAAGCCCTGCCCATGTACACAAACCTTCCAAACAGGTTTTTAGTGTTTCACTTTCAATGAAGTGAGCCAGAGGTCACCAAAAGCTGAGAAAATCTTCGACTGCAAAAGGTAGAGCTAAATAGCAACACTCAAGAATCTGAATACTTATACTGTATTCAAGAAATCAGAACAGAATCCTAATAAAATGTCACAATAAGAAATGAGAATAAATAAGTGCAGTGGGAGTATTAAAAGACAAGAAGATGTTCTGGAACAGAAATCAAAAATAGAAAAAATAAATAGGGATCAGTTCAGGAGGTTGATAATATAAAATCAATAGTGTTCCAAAAAGAAAACAGAAAATAGGGGAATGGGTAGAATTTATTAAATAAAGGAAAATTTCCCTGATTATTTTTGAGTTTTAAGATTGAAGAAAGGCTAATGTTGAGTTTGCACAATAAATAGGGAAGATTCATATGAAGCCATACCACTATAAAATTTCAGGATGCCAGGCCTATAAGGGGCCCATCCTAAAATTTACCAGATAGAAAAAGGGTTGAGAAAAATACCCAATGCAGCATTGAACCTAGGAATCAGTGGGGCACTGTCTTCAAAAGTGTAAATGAATTATGGTCATGGGTCACAATAGAATAAAGACTAGATATGTAAGTTCACAGAAGACTGATTCTCAGGGATAAACTGGATAAACTCCATCAGAACAAGAATAAGTCAGGGAAAAAAATCTGATGTAGTATCTAGAAACAGGATCAAACAGGAGTGAGATAATAGGAAGTTTTAGGATTACAGTTGTGAAGAGACCTGGCAGCCAATCCAGATTGATGGTCAGCAGGCCAGACTTAAGGCTCTCTAGAGGTCGGGCTATGTATTGTGAGAAGCTTCACAGAACTATGGAGAATATGAGAAGACTAAATACTGGAAAATCAGGCAAATGGGAAGAGACAAGCCAGGGGAAACATTGTGTAAGAAAAGAAACATTCCCTGAGCCAGGTACATGCACCAAGCTAATATTTCTTGTTTTCCTGAATTATATTCATAAATATTTGTACTATTCCACTGCTTTGGTTTTCTTCGGCAACTCCAATTGTATGCTGGATTTCCTCTGCCTGTCATCAATTTCTGTCATTTGTTCTTAATTATTTTTTATCTTTTTGTTTGCCCCCCCTTTTTTTTTGGCACCATGACATACGGTATCTTAGTTCCCTGACCAAAGACCGAAGCCGCATCCCCTGCTTTGGAAGTGTGGAGTCTTAACCATTGGACCGCCAGGGAAGTCCCTGCATTTCTCATCTCTAATCTCTGTTCCTTAATGTGCTTCCTGTGGTATCCCGACTCAGTTGTGTTCCTTTTAATGTAACCTTCATTTCTGGGGGAAAAAATTTTTTTTCTGTTTCCTAAATTCTACCAATTTCTGTTTCACTTTAGGGACAGCTCTTCCCTGAATTCTTGTATTTCTTAGCTGCATTTGCTTCATTAGATTTTTAAAATTTACATTGGAATGTCAGTGTATTATTTTCAACTGCTTTATGGGAACATTTTCTTGTGAGTTTTCTCCGGGGAAACTCTGGGTAAGTTTTGCTGTCTTTCTTACTTTTAATTACAGTATCTTGGTACAAATGCTGTGCTTACACCTTTCTGTTTATTCATATTTGAAATGGTTGTTTTTTTCTAGACCAAGTACCAGCAGGAGGATGAAGGGGGAAGACCCTGCCAGGGTTTCTTACCTCCCTTCTCTGTGGCTACAATGAATTGTCTCCTTAAAAGTGTAGCCATGGTTCCTCTCTGGGATGAGGCCCTGTTCAGAAGTTCTGTGCCAGCTGAGCACCCTTGATTCCTTCATGTGCCCCATTAGGTGACAAAACTCTTGTCTTCAAGGAAATCCCCTAACTTGCTTTCTGAAAGACATCTCCTCTGGATCCTTTAGGCACTTCCCTCCCTGCCTCTTCCAGTACTCACGTACTAGCTCAGTCCTTCCGACAGCTGGCTCCACTCACGGTTTGGCTCTCAGACTGAATATTTGCAAGTGATTTCTGAGGTCCGCCACTACTGGCCCCCTCCTCACTCCCTGTCCTTCCTCCACAGCACTCAGTTGGCCTCCCATCCAGTACCACACTTCTTCTCAATGTGGAATGTGTTGAGTTTTCTCTGTATCCCTGGCTTCACTTAAGATACTGCTTGTGGGAGTTGGTGGTCATAGGTTTTCCTTATTGCTCCCTGTGGTTCCAGGAGAAGGGTAAAGATCCAGGTACCAGACTGCTAACCTTTCTGCCAGAATCAGAAGCCCAAAGGAATCTTTTATAGATGTAGATCTGATCATGACTCTTTCCTTCTTGAAAGTCTTTGCTTCAGATTATATTTAGGATGCTGGGAAAGATTGAGGGCAGGAGGAGAATGGGGCAACAGGATGAGATGGTTGGATGGTGTCATTGACTCAGTGGACATGAATCTGAACAAACCTGGGAGATGGTGACAAACGGAAGCCTGGCATGCAGCAGTCCATGGGGTCACAAAGAGTCTGACATGACTGAGAAACTGAAAAACAATGACCAGAATCTTTATTTATTCTTTTTTAGACCAAAATCTTTAATACAGCCTGCAGTTGTCTTCTAAAGTAGTCTGTGTTTACCCAACTTCACTGCAAGCCACTTTATATATCAGAATCCCATCAGGAGACAGAGACCACCACTAAAATTTGAAAAGGGAAATTTTAGTGTAAATGGTGAAAAATAGTTAACCCCTAGAAGGAGTCAAAAATTGCAAGTGCAAAAAAAAAAGCTACTACTTCTGAGCAGAGTGGACAGTGCAGAAGCTACGGGTTTAGGAGAGCGCTTAAAGTCTCTAACCTCTTCAGAGTGGGCTTGATTATCGCAGGAACCTGCAGCCTGGTAAGAAACATGCCAGAAGGTGTGGGCCAGACCTGCTCCTTAGAAGCTGCCTACCATTGGCCAGAGTTGATCTCTAGAAATGGTCCACCAGGTGAGGGAGCTAGGGTTGCCAGATTTAGCAAGGGAAAGCACAGTCCCAAATATTACATGAAACAAACTAGAAGTTATATGATGTTTAACTGGAATCCACGTTTAAATGAGTGTCCTGTATTTTATGTCAGCCTTTGAGGGTGTTATAGGCTGGCGCACCAAAGCTGCCATAGAAGCAGCTGCAAGTGAGGAAAAGTATAGCCTGAGGGTGCAGCAGGGGCAGGTCCAGAGAACCACTGAAGGGAGCACCCTTGGGTCTTCTGTACATGATCCATTGGATTGTACACTGAATACAAAGATTGAACCAGAACCCGTAAGGAATATTCCTTCCTGTCATTGCCTTGCATGTTCCTCTGGTTCCCTCTGTTGGCAGAGCCTAATATTGAGCCAGCTGGCACAGGTGAAATGCTTCACAAAGCAAGGCATAGCAGAGTGCATTGGGGATCAGGACTCCCATTGCAGAACCCTGCCGTGTGAATGCCTTTTGTCTGCTGTTTGTCTTCAGCTTTCCACTTAAATGTCTCTTCCTCTAAAACTTCTTCCTTTCTCTACCCACAATCTAAATCAGGAGCCTCTCAAGTCATCTTATAGTTTTCCTTTAGAGCATTTGTCATAATTTTAAATTATGTATTTATGCAATTATATCTTTAAAACCTGTGTTCCCCATTAGAAGCTGGTGACTGTTTTCTTCAGTGCTGTATATTACCCTGTATCTCATTTTAAACAAATGGCTTTCTGCTGTATGCGGATAAAATACTGGGTATGATGTGATAAGAGCGAAAACTAAAGGACCAAACCAGGGCCAGTTCTATGAGATCTGCCTTCCAAAATGTGGGATGTAGGCACGTAATTCATTCAGGTAGAAATATCCAGTCGATAATGGTGTAGAATTTGGAAGGGAGATCCAGGCTGGAACAGAGATGGGAGTCATCAGCATTTAGGTGGTAGTTCAGCCCAAGGAGTGGCAGTCACCCAGAGAGACAGTAGAGTGAGAAGAGGACTGAAGACCAAACTCTTAGGTCTGTCTGTATGGAAGTGGGCAGAGACAGCTAAGCTTACAGAGGAGAAGGGAAGAGCTGCCTGAGGGGGCAGAAATACTGAAGGCCCGTGATGTTGCAGAGATCAGGAAGGAAACAACTCAAGGAAATAATAGTCAAGGGTCAAGTGTGGCAGAGGGGGGAAATGTTCACAAACTGGATTTAGCAATAAAGAAGTAATTGGTGACGTTAAAAACCAACACTTGCAGTGAAATAGTAGGAACAAAATGTGGATGCAGCGGGTTAGGGAGTGGGCGGTGGGGATGCTTCACTAGTGCAGACTGCCTTCCTGATTTAGTGGGCTGTAGAGAGAAGGAAGCAGAGAGGAAGGAGCAGATGGGTTTAAGAAAGCAATAATTTTTTTAACATCTCAAAACAATAAATTATGAATAAATCACAAAGGTAAGTAAATGATCACCAAAAAACAAAACCTCTACTGTTCACCCATTTGGAAATACACAACAAAAAAATACCTCTGTTTTATATAAGAAACTGGAACAGCAGTTCAAGAATGTGTTTGTAAGCATGTGTGTACTATTTCTCTAGGATACTTAGAATTGAGAGATGGATTAAAGAATTTAAAGTGTAAAAATTGTATGATATATATTGTCAGAGTGCCCTCTTAAAAGCTGTATCATTTTACACTACAACCAAAAATGTCTGAAAGCACCCACTTGCCCCGCTTTTACAAATGCTGATTGTTATTAAGCTTTCATTTTTGCCAATCTGAGACATGTAAAATGATCTCTTCTATTTCCCTGATTGCAAGTAAAGTTAGTGATTTTTTTCCCATGGTAATTGGTTGGTTGTGTCTCTTTTCTGTGACTTTTCTGTTTATGTCCTTTGTCCGTTTGACCTCCAAGGACTTTTAGACTAGTGATCGCATATTGAATAATAAATAGCTATAGGAGCCCATGCACCTAGAGCCTGTGCTCCACTACAAGAGAAGCCACCGCAGTGAGAAGCCTGTGCACAATTAGAAGCCCCCACTCACCACAACTAGAAAAGTGCCCTCGGAGCAACGAGACCCAGTACAGCCAAAAAAAAAAATTTTTTTTTTTTTTTAAGAAATATGATCATAGTATCTTATATTAAGTGACAAAAGCAAGTTGCAGGTAAAAAATAACATTTATCTTTGAAAGTAATAAAGGAAGTTTTAAAAACAATACTTTTGAACTAGACATCTTTCTTAACTAAGTATAATTAGAGTGAAAGCTGTGCTCATGCAAATGGAGAAACTAGAAACATTCTTAAGGTCAGGAAGACAAGGTTATCTACTATTACCTTATTAATTATTTCCAGGACTTAACTAGTTGTCCAGTGGTTAAGAATCCACCTTCTAATGCAGGAGTCACAGGTTTGATCCCTGATCAGGGAACTCAGATCCCACATGCCTAGGGGCAACTAAACCCACATGCTGCAACTGCTGAGTCCGTCCACTCTAGAGCCTGTGTTTCCCAAGAGAAGCCCACACACTGCAACGAAAACCCAGGAGAGCCAAAGAAGAAAGAAAAATAAAAATCCCAAACCTATGACAATTATAAAAATACTATAAAACAATGAGAGAATTAAGTGGGTAAAAAAATATTAGCATACTGAAATAAAGAAGGCCCTTATTTGTATAAAGCCCTTATTTGAAGAAGGAATAGAAGAACCCAGCATGCCTGGTTTGGAAGAAAGAAACCTTTTAGAATGAGGTTGTTTGGAACATACATAAAATGTGTATCAGCTGAAAACCCACAGATCTCTTAGGATGCATTTGGGCAATTCCATTGGAAAAAAATTTAAACACCCTCTTTACAACAGTCTCTTAAATGTGACACTATTAACATTTTTGGTCCAGATAATTCTTTGTTGTAAGGGCTGTCCTGTGCATTGGAGGATCTTCAACACCTATGCCATCCATCTACTAGATGTGTAAGCAGTGCTCCCAACTGAGACAACTGCTTTGTGTAATCACTTGGCACTAATAAACACAACCAGACGTTGAAACCCCACTGTATTATTAGGTGATCATTTAGATGATCCAGGATATACTTTGAAAAAATTTTTTGGCTGCACAGGCTCTTCATTGTATAGTGTGGACTTTCTCTAGTTGTGTGTGGGGCTTCTCTCTTGTAGCACATGGGCTCTAGGGCGTGTGGGTTCAGTAGTTGCAGTGCCGGGGCTTAGTCCCTCCATGATATGTGGGATCTTGGTTTCCTAATTAGAGATTTAATCCACCTTCCCTGTGTATAGGAAGGCAGATTCTTAGCCACTGGACGGCCAGGGAAGTCCTGATCCAGGATATTCTGATGATCATTTTAAAACTTGAAACGGAAAGACAAAATTGGAAAATTTTCGTGGAAAAGAAAAAATGTGCCCTTCTCCCCCTACTTCCAGATTAGGAAACAACATAGCAAATCTTAATCACGGAAGGGACCCCCTCTCTTATTAATAGTTAAGAAGACTAAGGTTCTGCCAGCGAAAGAATGTCACTCACCATCTGGCTCTGTAAGGATTAAGTCATTAGCCACTGCAGTCACTGACCTTCAACACACCTTGAAGGGAGTTCAGGGTGGAGATGTGCTCTGGAAAAATTGGGAAAATAGGACTCCATATGAATATTTCCACATTTTATGAATCTAGTTTCCTGCATCTTTCCATACTTAGCAAAACACTAAAATCATTAACTAAGATACCTGTGCTTTGTCACCAGAAGCACCCCTCTACCAATGTGTGCTTGATGCACATACCCCTTCTCCAAAATCATAAATGTGCTACCCTCCCTCCCAACCTCTTCACATCACTTCCTCAGAGTTGAGACTGTCTCATTGACTACAGTCCTCGGTATGTCCCTGAATACAGTAAACACAGCTCTCACCTTTTTATTTATTCATATTATTTCATTTGACAGTTCTCAGGTGACCAGTCCACAGTGCAACAATTAATAAGTAGGATGAAGGTTAAAGGTGCAGGAAACTCATTCCGGGTTTTCCAGTACATACAAGCTTCACCCTTAACACATCTGTACTCAGCAGCTATTGTCAACAAAGAGTATGTAGATTTATTCTGCAATTCCATGGGCCAAAACTAGGTCATGCCGGAACTCAACTCAATTCCAACCCTTTCTAAGGGAAAACGTTCAAGTAATACGTCAGAGTATAATTAAGGGAGAAAAGGTAACTTGATACAAACACACAAGTGATAGAAACAGCGAATACTTTGGTGGACAACACTCCCTTGACAAAACACTAAATCGCAACAGACGTTGCTAAAAATATAGAAAATCAGACTTTTGCATCAAGGACGGATGGAATTCTCAGAAACAGGACTCACTCAGGCCTGAACTAGCCATGACCAGCCCTAGAATTGTCTGTGCCTTCCAGTACCAGCAGAGTTGTCCAGAGCACTCTTGCCATAGCAAAATATTAAGGGGTACAATCGCCTGGTAGGAGCAGATTCCACCACCTGATTCCGCAGCAGTTGTCTGCTGCCTCTAGGACGAGTAAACTACAACTCCCGTCAAACAACGCGAACTGAGGCGGGGCGGCTCTGACCAATAACAACTGTCGTTACAGCGAACAGTTTGGCCGCGTTTGTAAAAGGCCGCGGCAGGCGAAGAGAGAGGAGGTGAGGGCGGTCATCAGCGTGGGAGCCCGGGGCCGCAGGGTGGGGGGCGCTGGGCAGGTAAGGGGACTGTGTTGGCCGAAGGCATGGGCGGCAGTGGGACGAGGGCGTACAGCCCGGAATCCTGGCAGATAGCGTTTCCCAACAGCAGGGTGCTGGCCGAGTGATGCTTCTACTCGGGCCTACTTAGGACCGGAAGTGAGCGGTCGCTCGGGGAGGATGCCGGGAAGTAGGTTCCCGGGTGATGCGTCTGGGGGGTTGCTGCGTGCTGGAAGCCAGGTGGAAGGTGCGGGACGGGTGACAGGGGGTCTTGGCTAAGAGAGAGGAGGTGAGGGCGGTCATCAGCGTGGGAGCCCGGGGCCGCAGGGTGGGGGGCGCAGGGCAGGTAAGGGGACTGTGTTGACCGAAGGCGTGGGCGGCAGTGGGACAAGGGCGTAAAGCCGGGAATCCCGGCAGATAGCTTTTCCCAAGAGCAGGATGCCGGCCGAGTGATGCTTCTACTCGGGCCTACTTAGGACCGGAAGTGAGCGGTCGCACGGGGAGGATGCCGGGAAGTAGGTTCCCGGGTGATGCGTCTGGGGGCGGGCTGCGTCCTGGAAGCCAGGTGGAAGGTGCGGGACGGGTGACAGGGGGTCTTGGCCTTTCTCCGGTGTTCCGAGGCAGCGCAGGGCAAACGGAAGCAGCCTGGACCTGAAGTTGAGAATTCTGGCTCTGGTCTTGCCCCTTCCTCTCTTCTTGTTTGACAAAGAATCCAGCAGATTCCAAACTCAGATTATCTGGAGGCTGGCCGAGGAACAGGAATCAAATTCCTGCTTTCTCTGAGCCACTGGTTCAAAGGGTCGTGGTGAGCATTACATGAGTAATTGCATGGGAAGGGCTTACTTGTACTCAATAAATGTTAGCAAGTTTTATGTTTTATTCATGGTGCTCGTTCACTTACTATGCTTCACAAGAATTAAACAGCGTTCAGCGAACTGAATATAGCTCTACAGCCAAATGGCACATGATTGAAAGCCCACCACCACAGGGAGTGTTCGTGGGGTGGCTCTTCCAGCCCCAGTTCCTGTACACCGTCCGAGGAGGCTGTTCAGAAAACTTGCCCAGAATAGGAGACCCTTAAGGCAGAGCTCAAATACAGATTCTTTATGAATCTGCATTCCTCCTCAGGTGAGACTCGGCCAAAACTCAAATTCGAACTTGAACCCAAGATCCCTGACTTAGGAGGAAATGGGAACTCACTATGTTGATCTTTTAACTGAAACCGTTCAACTAGTGTCAGGACTCAGTGAAGCTCAGAGTCTCAAGTGTGAAGCAAAGTGGCGGATAAAGAATGAGTTTATTAGCATAGGAGGCTTTCGAGAGATACAAGCAAGCCAGCAAGGGAGCACAACCCTGAGAACTATTCAATAGGGCTGCATTCTTATAATCAAAGGAAAAGTGGGGAGAAGACCACCTTCCCCATTCTTGGACCTGCATCAGGGCTTACATCATTAGTTCCTCCTTTGACCCTCTTTGGCCTAATTGGGACTGTCCTGGTGCTGATTAAGTCATTTGTATATAGCAAAAGGCTAGTAAATTATACTAAAATATAGTGGGATTTCTAAACTAATTATCCTACTCTGTGTCATTTACAAATTGTGTTACTTGTTCATGTATGCTTTCTCTAAGAAGTAATACTCGTGCTCAGTTGCTAAGTCGTGTCTGACTCTCTGACCCCTTGGACTGTAGCCTGCCAGGCTCCTGTGTTTATGGGATTTTCCAGGCAAGAATACTGAGTGAGTTGCCATTTCCTCCTCCAGGGCCTCTCCCTGACCCAGGGATCAAACCCTCATCTCCTGCATCTCTTATATTGGCAGGCGGATTCTTTACCATTGAGCCACCTGGGAATCCTAAGCGATACTAGTACAAGTTTAAAATTCAAATTTTACAAAACAGTGAAATGTGCATATCCTTCCCTCTTTCCATTTCCCAAGTCCCCAGTCACTTCTGCTGAGGCAATATGTTATATAGGTGTGTGTCTTCCTTGTTTCCTTCTTTCTCTTTTAAACTGGGAGTATCACATTAAACACAAAATTTTATACCTTTTTTTTTTTACTCCACAGTGTATCTTGATATTTGTTCCTTATCAATACATATAGATCTGATACTCTTTAAGGGCTCCGTAGTAGCATATAGTTGCACCATGATTTATTTAGTTAGCTCTTAGACTGCTTCTGTTCTTGTGCTGTTATGGACAACCTTGCATGGACTACCCCTGTGCATGTTTCATGTTCATGTGAGACTTGAACTCATGGAATCTTAAAAGTGGAATTGTTATGTCAAAGTGTGTTTTAAGTTTTATTTTATTTACGTCCCTTTGAAGACGATATTGCAGTTTACACTCCTACTAGCAATGCAGAGTGTGTTTCTCCACATCTTCCTGTGATAACATTTTTTTGTCACTTTGCTGAAGTCCTGTTTAATTTGCTTCTTGTTTATTGCAAGGTTGAGTTTTGGACATTTAAAACTTTTTTATTTTAATCCCCTGGTGGTCTGGTGGTTAGGACACTGTTCTGCCACTTCTGAGAACCTGGATTCAATCTTTGTTGGGGAACTAAGATCTCACAAGCCACATCACCAGAAAAAAGTTTTTTCTTTTTTTTTTTAATAAGCTGTCTTTCCATGCCCTTTACTCATTTTTCTAGCGGGATTGCTTCTTTTTTTTTAATTTGTAAAAACTCTTATTTTAGGAAATTAGCCCTTTGTTATTTGCATTTCAAATATTTTTTCCCCATTAAATATAATTTTTACTTTATCTTGGAATATAGTTGATTTACAGTACTGTGTTAGTTTCAGGTGCACAGCAAAGTGATTCTGTACACACACACATACATATATATACATACATATATCCACTCTTTTTCAGATTCTTATCCCATCCAGGTAATTATAGAATATTGAGTAGAGTTCCTTGTGCTACACAGTAGGTCCTTGTTGATTTTCAATTTTATCTTTTTGTTTTTAGTGGCAGATTTATTGAAATATAAATCATATAACATAAAATTCACCCTTTTAAAATGTTAAATTTGGTGATTTTAGTATATTCACAGAGTAATGCAACCTTCCATCACCCCATAAAGAAACGTCACACTTATTAGCAGTCACTTGTAATCCCCTCATTCCCCTCAGAGCTTAGCAGCCACTCACCTGTCTATGCATTTGTTGATTCTGGATATTTCATTTAAACGGAATCATACAATGTATGGCTTCTTATGTCTGGTTTCTTTCATGTAGCATAGTATATCAAGATTCGTTCATTCATGCCATAGCATGTTTCAGAACTTCATTCCCTTTTATGGCCAAATAATATTCCATTGTATGGATATGGATATAAACATTTTGTTTACCCATTCATCAGCTGATGGACATTTGGATTGATTCTACTTTCTGGCTTTTATGAATACTACTACAATGAGCATTATGTATAAAACCACCAATTTTCTAAAGTGGTTGCAGCATTTTATAATCAACAATGTATGAAGGTTCCAGTTTTTCTTTATCATTATTATTGTCTATTTTTTTAGTCATCTTGGTGAAATAGCATCTCATTTTGATTTGCATTTCCTTAATGGCATGATTTTGAACATCTTTTCATGTGTTTATTGGCTATTTGTATATCCATTCATATTGTTGGCTCATTTTAAAACTGGGTTGTCTTTTTACTGTTAACTTATAAATGTTTTTATATATTCAGGATATAAGTCTTTTATCATATATATTACTTGCAAACATGATCTCCCATTCTGTAGGGTATCTTTTTACTTTCTTGATGCACAGTTGTTTTTAAATTTGATTAAGATCAATTTTTCTATTTTTTTCTTTTGTCACTTGAGCTTTTGGTGTCATATCTAAGATACCATTTCCTGTTCCAAGGTCACAAAGATATATGCTTGTATTTCTTCCTAAGAGTTTTATAATTTTAGCTCTTACGTTTATGTCTACGATCCACTTTGGGTTAATTTTTATATACAGTGTGAAACAGGGATCCAACTTCATTCCTTTGCAGGTGGCTATGTATTGTTCCAGCACCATTTGTTGGTGGGACTGTCCTTTATCCACTAATGGATCTTGGCATCCTTGTTGAACATCAACTGACCATAAATGAGAGAGTTTACTTTTGAATTCTCAATACTATTTCATTGGTTTCTATATCTATCTGTATGTCTATTGTCACATTGTCATTTCCCCCCCAATTTTATTGAGGTATAATTGACATATAACATCATGTAAGTTTAAAGTGTAACACACTTACACGGCAAAATGATTACCCCTATAGCATTACCTATTGCTTCCATCACTTCACATAATAACCATTTCTTTTTCTTTTAATCATTTCTTCTTTTTGGAATAGATTTCAAAGCACTGTATCTTCATTGCTGCACCCAGGCTTTCTCTAGTTGCAGTGAGCAGGGGCTACTCTGTAGCTGTGCTGTGTGGGCTGCTCATTCTGGTGGCTTGTCTTCTTGCAAAGCAAGGGCTTTAGGGTACACAGCCTGTGGCTCACAGGCTGTAGAATGTGGGCTTAGTAGTTGTGGCACACCAGCTTAGTTGCCCCACAGTGTGTGAAATCTGGACTAGGGATTGAACCCATGTCCCCTGCATTGCAAGGTAGATTCTTAACCACTGTAACTATCCTGTACATTAGATTCCCAGAACATATTCGTCTTACAACTGAAAGTTTGTACCCTTTCACTAATATCTCCTGGTTTCTCCAATGCCCTAGGCCCTGGCAACTACCATTCCATTCTACTTCCGTGAGTTTAGTTTTTTTAGGTTCTGCATGTAAGTGATATAATACAGTATTTGTTCCTTCTCTATCCGCATTGTCTTGATTTGCTGTGTAGTAAATTTTGAAATGAGGAAGTGAGAGTCCTTTCACTTTGTTCTTTCTCAAGATTTTCTGGCTCTTCCAAGTCCCTTGCATTTCCGTATGAATTTTAGGATCATCTTGTCAATTTCTGCAGAAAAAGGTACCTAGGATTTTGATATTACATTGGATCTGTAGATCAGTTTGAAGAGTAGTGCCATCTTAATAAGATCAACTCTTCTGGTTCATGAACATGAAAAGATGCCTTTCCGTTTTCTAGGGCTTTACTTTCTTTCAATTAGGTTTTGTAGTTTTCACTGTACAAATCTTCCACTGCTTTGGTTGCTTAGTTTGTTTTCATCTTTGAACTTAGTCTAAGGTACTTTTTTCCATAAAGAAAAATACCATTTTCATGTAATCAAATGAGTCATAATTTTAAACTGGGTCAAATATTTGAATAGTTATTTCCCCAAAGACATAGACATATGACTAAATAGGCATGTGAAATGTTACCAATATCATTATTCGCTAGGGGAATGCAGTAAAAACCCCAGTGAGGTACTGCTCACACTCATTATAATCTAATGGCCATAACCAAGGAGACAATAACACGTGTTGGCCAGAAAATGGACAAAGTTTGTGAGAATGTATAATGCTGCTGGTGCAGTGTAAAATGGCACAGTCACTTTGGAAAACATTTTGGCAGTTTCTTAAAACATTAGACTTAAACTTACCCTGAAGTGTTAGTCGCTCAGTCGTGTCTGACTCTCTGTGACCCCACAGACTGTAGCCCACCAGGCTTCTCTGTCCATGGGATTCTCCAGGCAAGAATACTGGAATGGATTGCCATTCCTTTCTCCAGATGAACTTCCTGACCCAGGGATCAAACCCTGTTCTTCTACACTGCACGCAGATTCTTTACCATTTGAGCTACAGGGAAGTCTGACTACTCCTATGTTTTGTTTTGTTTTTTCTTTAACTTCTTTATTGAGGTAAATGTAAAATTATCTACCACTCAGTAATTCTAATTCTCGGTTTCTACCCAAGAGAAATGAAGACCGTTGTCTACACAAATACTTGCATGTTAATGTGCTCGACAGTATTGTTCATGATAACCCTGAAGTGGAAACGATCCAAGTATGTATAAGGTGATCAACGGATAAACAAAATGATATGGCCATACAGTGGAATGCCGTTCAGCAGTGCAAAGGAATGAAGTACTGATACATGCTACAATATGGTAGAACCTTGAAAACATTATGTTGAGTGAAACAAACCAGACATAAAAGGCTGCATATTGTATGATTCCATCTATATGAAGTGTCCAGGAAAGGTAAATCTATAGAGACGGAAAGTAAGTTAGTGACTACCTAAGGGTGGGTGTGGTAATTGACTCCAGAAGGCAAGAGGGCTCTTTTATAGGGTGATAGAAGTGTTCTAAAACTTAATTGTCATGATGGATACCCAACTCTATAAACAATATTATTGAATTTTACAATTAAAATGGGTTTATGTTACGGTATGTAAAATATACCTCAATAAGGAAGTTTAACAAAACACTGATAAATAGGAAAAATTAATCATTTCTAGATTTAATGTTTACTATTTTCTGGATTCTGGGTTTTGTGTCATGTAGGCCATCTTCAATCTGATATCATTAACAAATATTTTAAGAAAAAATTGCCTCCTCTTTTTGTTCTAGTGTATTGATGGTTCCATTTTTTGTGTGTTTGAATGTTTTATCTGCTTGGAATGTATTTGAGTATAGAAAGTGAGATAGGATGAATAAGACAATAATAACATTTTTAGAAATCAAACGTCTGTCTCCCAATAAAATTTTATTCTGTACCCAATAAATTAAGAAAACTAGAAACAATGTTCAGAATCTTTTCTACTGAAATACTTGCACCTATAAACTAAAGTCAGTGTTTAAGATGTTAATTGCAACATTGTCTAGAACTAAAACTCATTGATAGAGATGGTTCAACTGTGGTAAAATATTAAGAATGCAAACTTGAGGACACTGAGTATATGTAACTCAGTTTTCCTAAAACCAAAACCCCACATGTGTACATATATATATTTATTTATTCGTAAACACAGAAAACAGTCTGATGGATATATGCCAGCCTGTTAACTGTATTTACTCTTGAAAAGTGAGGATTTGTGGGGTGGAAGGGCAAGTGGGGGGTAGTGAAAGTGGGGCATAAAAGGATCATTAGTCCTTTAGTCTGCTTTTGCAAGATCATAGACTTAAATGATTTATTTACAAAATAAACTATAACTGGCAAATAGGTCCTCCCTTAATGAGCAAAATTCTGTTTTTTCACTTTAATAATAATATGAAATCATCATCATCAGTGTAATTTTAAAATTGATTTATATATAAAGCAATCTGAAGCTCAGAATTTAAAAGATTTGGTCATAGAGATAATCAGCTTTGGAACAACATTCTTTCCTAAGAACCCATGTTTGACTGAGAATACCTACCAAAAAAGTGTATTGACCTCAGAAGGAAATGCTGTGTAAACAGGCTAGTGTCTCTAGGTGTTTTTAAAGGGGTGATTTAGCCCCGCAAGAGGACATTTAGCAATATCTGGAGACATTTTTGTTTTTTTATAACTTGGGGAGGACACGTTGACTGCTACTGGCATCTAGTGGTGGAGACCCAGGATGCTACTAAACATCCTATGACACACAGGATAGCCCTCCATAATAGTTGTTGTTCTTGTTCAGTTGCTGAGTTGTGTCCGACTCTTTGTAACCCCCATGAACTGCAGCATGCCAGGCTTCCCTGTCCTTCATTATCTCCCGGAATTTGCTCAAACTCATATCCATCGAGTAAGTGATGCCATCCAACCATCTCATCCTTTGTCATCCCCTTCTCCTCCTGCTCTCAGTCTTTCCCAGCATCAGGGTCTTTTCCAGTTTATCAGCTCTTCACATCAGGTGGCCAAAGTATTGTAGCTTCAGCTTCAGTATCCATCCTTCCAGTGAGTATTCAGGGTTGATTTCCTTTAGGATTGACTGATTTGATCTCCTTGCTGTTCAAGGGACTCTCAAGAGTCTTCTCCTGCATCACTGTTAGAAAGCATCAATTCTTAGGCACTCAGCCTTCTTTCTGGTCCAATTCTCACATCTGTACATGATGGAAAGGCTATAGATTTGACTCTATGGACCTTTGTCTGCAAAATAATGTCTCTACTTTTCCGTATGCCGTCTAGGTTGGTCATAGGTTTTCTTTTGAGGAGCAAGCATCTCTTAATTTCATGGCTTCACTCACCATCTGCAGTGATTTTGGAGCCCAAGAAAATAAAAATCTGTCACTGTTTCCATTGTTTCCCCATCTATTTGCCATGAAGTGATGAGACCGGATGCCATGATCTTGGTTTTTTGAATGTTGAGTTTTAAGCCAGGTATTTCACTCTCCTCTATCACTTTCATCAAGAGACTCTTTAGTTCCTCTTTGCTTTCTGCCATAATGGTGGTGTCATCTGCATATCTGAGGTTACTGATATTTCTCCCGTCTTGATTTTTCTTCATCCAGCCCAGCATTTCGCATGATGCACTCTCCATATAAGTTAAATAAGCAAGAGACAACCTTGACGTACTCCTTTCCCAATTTTGAACCAGTCTGTTTTTCCATGTCCAGTTCTAACTGTTGCTTCTTGACCTGCATGCAGGTTTCTCAGATGCAGATAAAGTGGTCTGGTATTCCCATCTCTGAGAATTTTCCACAGTTTGTTGTGATCCAGACAGTCAAAGACTTCAGGGTGGTCAATGAAGCAAAAGTAGATGTTTTTCTGGAATTCCTGTGCTTTTTCTATGATCCAGCAGATGTTGGCTATTTGATCTCTGGTTCCTCTGCCTTTTCTAAACCCAGCTTGTACACCTGGAAGTTCTCCATGCAGGTACTGCTGAAGCCTGGCTTGAAGGATTTTTGAGTATTACCTTGCTAGCATGTGAGATGAGTGCAGTTGTGCAGTAGTGTGAGCATTCTTTGGCTTTGCCTTTCTTTGAGACTGGAATGAAAACTGACCTTTTCCAGTCTTGTGGCCACTGCTGAGTTTTCCAAATTTGCTGGCATATCGAGTGCAGCACTCTAACAGCATCATTTTTTAGGTTTTTAAATACCTCAACTGGAATTCCATCACCTTCACTACCTTTGTTCTTAGCAATATTTCCTAAGGCCTACTTGACTTCACACTCTAGGATGTCTGGCTCTCGGTGAGTAATCACACCATTGTGGTTGTCCAGGTCATAAGACCTTTTTTTGTATAGTTCTGTGTAGTCTTGCTACCTCTTCTTAATATCTTCTGCTTTTGTTAGGTCCATACTGTTTCTGTCTTTTATTGTGCCCATCTTTGCATGAAATGTTCCCTTGGTATCTCTAATTTTCTTGAAGAGATCTCTAGTCTTTCCCATTCTATTGTTTTCCTCTATTTCTTTGCATTGTTCACTTAAGATGGCTTTCTTACCTCTCTTTGGTATTCTTTGGAACTCTACATTCAGATTCCTTTAGCTTGTCTTCTTTTCTTAGCAATTTGAAAGGCCTCTTTAGACAACCACTTTGCATTTTTGCATTTCTTTTTCTTGGGGATGGTTTTGGTTACCACTTCCTGTGCAGTGTGATGAACCTCCATCCATAATTCTTCAGGCACTCAGTCAGATCTAATCCCTTAAATCTATTTGTCACTTCAACTGTATAATCATTAGGGATTTGATTAAGTCACACCTGAATAGCCTAGTAGTTTTCCCTACTTTCTTCGATTTAAGTCTGAATTTTCCAATAAGAAGTTCATGATATGAGTCACAGTCAGCTCCTGGTCTTGTTTTTGCTGACTGTATAAAAATTCTCCATCTTTGGCTACAAAGAATATAATCAGTCTGATTTTGGTATTGACCATCTGGTGATGTCCATGTGTAGAGTTGTCTTTTGTGTTGTTGGAAGAGTGTATTTGCTATGACCGGTGCATTCTCTCAGGAAAACTCTGTTAGCCTTTGCCCTGCTTCATGTGTACTCCAAGGCCAAACTTGCCTGTTACTCCAGGTATCCCTTGACTTCCTACTTTTGCATTACATTCCCCTATTATGAAAGGGACATCTTTTTTTCGTGTTAGTTCTAGAAGGTCTTGTAGGTCTTCATAGAACTGGTCAATTCCAGCCTCTTTGGCATTAGTAGTCGGAGCATAGACCTGGATTACTGTGATATTGAATGGTTTGCCTTGGAAAACCAAGATCATTCTCTCAGTTTTGAGTTTGCACCCAAATACTGCATTTCAAACTCTATTGTTGATTGTGAGATTTCTTCTAACAGATTCTTGCCCACAATAGTAGATATAATGGTCACCTGAATTAAATTCACCCATTCCCATCCATTTTAGTTCAGATTCCTAAAATGTTGATGTTCCCTCTTGCCATCTCCTGTTTGACCACATCCAATTTACCTTGATTCGTGGACCTAACATTCCAGGTTCCTATGCCATGTTGTTCTTTACAGCATCAGACTTTACTTCCACTACCAAGTACATCTACATCTGGGTGTCGTCTCCACTTCAGCTCAACTTCTTCATTCCTTCTGGAGCTATTTATCTGCTCTTGTCCAGTAGCACATTGAACAACTACTGACCTGGGGGCTTCATCTTTCAGCATTACATCTTTTTGCCTTTTGGGGGTTCTCAAGGCAAGAATGCTGAAGTGGATTGGCATTCTCTTCTCCAGGGGACCACGTTTTGTTAAAACTCTCCACCATGACCCATCTATCTTGAGTGGCCCTACACAGTATGGCTCATGGTTTCACTAAGTTACACAAAGCTGTGATCCATGTGATCAGTTTGGTTAGTTTTCTGTGATTATGGTTTTCATTCTGTCTGCCTTCTGATGGATGAGGATAGAGGTTTGTGCAAGCTTCCTGATAGGAAGGATTGGCTGTGGGGAAAATAGTCTTGCTCTGGTGGGTAAAGCCATGCTCAGTAAGTCTTTAATCTAAATTTCTGCTGATGGGTGGGGCTGTTTTCCCTCCCTGTAGTATCCAGCCCTAAATGTCTGTGGTGCCAAGGTGGAGAAACCCTGCTATCAATCATATTTCACAAAACTTCATTCACTCAGCAGATATTACATGGGGGATTAGTTCTTAGCACCAAAATGTAGGCATTCCTAGACTTTTCTTATTTGTACTTTTCAATTTGTTACTCAGTGGACTAGAGAAGATGTAAAGGGAGAGTCTTTTATCAAGACCATTCTTTAGGAACTTCCCTGGTGGTCCAGTAGTTAAGAATCCACCTGCTGCTGCAGGGCATATCAGTTCGACCCCTGGTCTGGGAAGATTTCACGTGCTGCAGGGCAAGTAAGCCCATGCACCGCAACTTGAGAAAGCCCTCGCATGGCAACACTCAGCACACCTGGATTAAAAAAAACACTGTTCGTTGGGGTCAGAGAGCAAAAGCAAAGCTCACACCTTACTTCAAAATCATAGGCAGATTTACCTTTTTGGAAAGCATTTAAAATATTAAACTTTAGTTAATAATATGCGTGCTGCTGATACCTGCAGCTTACTTTGAAATGCATCAAAATATGAAAGGGACTGATAGATGAAGAAAGGGATATGAAGGAGATCAACCCTGGGGTTTCTTTGGAAGGAATGATGCTGAAGCTGAAACTCCAGTACTTTGGCCACCTCATGAGAAGAGTTGACTCATTGGAAAAGACTCTGATGCTGGGAGGGACTGGGGGCAAGAGGAGAAGGTGACGACCAAGGATGAGATGGCTGGATGGCATCATGCACTTGATGAACGTGTCTCTGAGTGAACTCGGGAAGTTGGTGATGAACAAGGAGGCCTGGTGTGCTGTGATTCATGGGGTCGCAAAGAGTCGGACACGACTGAGCAACTGAACTGAACTGAATAAAAAATATAGTAAAAGGTTAATTTTAGAATCTAGTGGGTGGCTATATGAAGGTTGACTATATAATTCTATTTTTTTTATATGTTTAAAAATGTTCATAATCTTGGGGGAAATCAGAAACAGATTCACATTCAGCAGACACTGGGTTAGTGGAAACCGCACTGCTGATTTTGGATAGGTGGCCTCAGCCACCTTTGATTTTCATCTGAAAAGCCATTGTTGTTTGGCTCAAATGAGACACTAATATGGTGAGGTTCAAATAAAATAATGAACGTAAAAACATTTGAAAAGCATAACGTGCTCTAAAAATGCATTGCATTACTATTAGGAAGGCTGAGTGTTCAACTGTTTATATACCTGGCTCTAGGTGTTTATGAAAGCTCCCTGTGTAATGACATTAGCACTGTTTTACCTTCTTGTGAGTGGAAGTATAAAACAACCATGATAATTTCTATCAAATATTTCTCAAATATTTGTGAAAGACTTTCCTTTTCTAAAAGGAAAGAATCACTCTTTGTATAACTTTAATAGTTTTTTCTTGTTTTACTTACAGGCTGCCATGGTCTCCACTTAGGGCAGTGGGAATCTTTGACTGTGGAACACTGGGCATGAGCTTTGCCATTGGCTGGCCGAGGAGGAGGAGGCAGAATGTCTCCATTGTTACACCACAGAGTTCAAACTTCAGAAGACTTGAGTTAAACAGTGTTTTTTACTCTGCAAATTGTTGCGTCTTCGCTTATCTTCTATGATCATCACAAACTAATGAAACATCTTTTAGGTCTTATGAATTCAGGTTATACTGTTTTCTGGATACTCTGGCAATTGATACAGGTAAGATTGGTCTGAGTTAGGTGGAGAATGGTGGAAGAGAAAGAACTCATCTTTCCCATTCTCCAGTCGCTCAAGTCAAATATCTGTGCGTGTTGAAATCAGGTTAACTAGGGAATTCCTTGGCAGTCCAGTGGTTAGGACTCTCTGCTTCCACTGCCATTGATCCCTTGGTGTGGTCAATAAAAGATTAGATTAACCTAGCTTGTTGTATAAAACAAGACTGAATCTTGAGAAATATTTCAGTTATTACATTAAGCCTTAAAAAATAGAGAGATGCACAATGCAAAGTTTCCTACACTTTTATTTTATTTGAGGGCTTAAATGGATGTTTTCTTTGAGGGTACGGTTTGAAAATAGAGGATAGCTTCTTTTCATTTTACTTTCTGTACTAGATACTGTAAGTGATTTTAACTCTGTGTGTGTGTGTATGTGTATACTCAGGCTGATGAGCTTATTGTCTTTTCTAGAACCTGTGAAAAATGGAGCCAAGCTCTCTAAGGACCAAAGTTCCAGCTTTCTTATCTGATTTGGGGAAGGCCACATTGAGGGGAATCAGAAAGTGTCCCCGATGCGGCACATACAATGGAACCCGGGGACTGAGCTGTAAGAACAAGACATGTGGAACCATCTTCCGGTACGGTGCCCGGAAGCAGCCTAGTGTTGAAGCTGTCAAAATCATCACAGGCTCTGATCTGCAAGTCTACTCAGTGCGGCAAAGAGACCGGGGCCCCGATTACCGATGCTTTGTGGAGCTAGGTGTTTCAGAGACGACCATCCAGACTGTGGACGGGACCATCATCACTCAGCTGAGCTCTGGCCGGTGTTATGTTCCCTCATGCCTGAAAGCTGCCAGCCAGGGCGTTGTGGAGAACCAGTGCCAGCACATCAAGCTGGCAGTGAACTGCCAGGCAGAGGCCACCCCTCTGACTCTAAAGAGCTCGGTCCTGAATGCCATGCAAGCCTCCCCAGAAACCAAGCAAACCATCTGGCAGTTGGCCACAGAACCCACAGGTCCCCTTGTACAGAGGATTACTAAAAACATTTTGGTGGTGAAATGCAAAGCAAGCCAGAAGCATAGTTTGGGGTATTTACATACATCCTTTGTGCAGAAAATCGGAGCCAAAAGCTTGCCTGAACGCCGTTTCTTCTGCTCCTGCCAGACTCTAAAGTCACACAAGTCGAATGCTTCCAAGGATGAGGCGGTCCAGAGGTGCATTCATTTCTTTGCCTGCATCTGTGCCTTTGCCAGTGACGAGACATTGGCTCAGGAATTCTCAGACTTCCTAAACTTTGATTCCAGCGGTAGGTGGTGTGGTTGACACATTTACTCTGTTTTTCTAAAACAGCAATGAGAGAGTCCAACGATGGCATTTGGAGATTGTCCTAGCAACCTTCAGAAGCAATTGCTGGATAAATCCAAAGAAAAGCATTCCTTCTTTTAATTCCAGTCAGCACACTTGCATGAACGTTGGTTGGTTGGTTGAAATTAACAATCAAGAAACTTGGGCATTTTCACTGAGACAATGAATCAAGCAAAGTTAGCTTTGCTTTGATATTTTACTTTTCTGCAGGTGCCCTATGTTAGTAAAAACAAAGAACAAACAAAAAATACCTTCTATTTTGTCTCGCTTATCTTTGAAGATGGGGAAAACTAGTACCTTGCTCAAAAAATCTTTTAAAGTTTCTATAAGACTTATGTTGTTTTTATCATTTTCATCTTGTGCTTTTATTTTCATTTCTAAATGATCATCAGCCGGCAGGAACTCCCAAACTTTTTGATTTAGGTTTCTCTGTAGAGCCTTTTATCATATTATTAATATGGCCCATGAATAAGAATGCATGTTTGGGGAGTTCTTTAAAGGAACTGATTTTAAAGCAGGCAGTCATGCTGTAATTTGTTGGGGGAATTGGATTTTTTAGAAATTAAATTTTCTCT
>SJYC01133617.1:0-19093 GCA_006408675.1 Madoqua kirkii | reverse complement strand
AATATGGCCCTGAATAAGAATGCATGTTTGGGGAGTTCTTTAAAGGAACTGATTTTAAAGCAGGCAGTCATGCTGTAATTTGTTGGGGGAATTGGATTTTTTAGAAATTAAATTTTCTCTAGGTTGGGACCCATAGTTATTCACAGATAATATTAATGATTCAGAAATTTGTTTTATTTTAGGTCTAAAGGAGGTTATTGTGCCCCAGTTAGGTTGCCATTCAGAATCACCAGTATCAGCTTGTGAGTCTACTGCCTCTAAGCCAAAGAAGAGGAAAAAGGAGGAAGTATCTGGTGAGAAGCTGTTTCGTTTGTTTGTTGGTGGTGTGACCTTTAGATATTTTTTATTGTGTTTTATATGTTTCACTGAATCTCAGCAAATGCAAGAGGTAATGTTGTTGTTGCTGTCTGAAAAAAGTTTTACCCTTATTGATAATTCTTTGTCAAGCTAAGGGTTGGTTCTGTTGGCCAAGTATAAGATCCACTCAAACTCTGCTTGTATTATTGATATGTTTGTTCATCCTGGAATCATTTTCAGACTAATTTTATACCTTAATCTGCCTTAGGATAGACTTACAAAGTTTTCATTGATAGGTGTTTGTTTAAAAATTTGTGATAGTGTTTAATTATATTTTCCATGATAATTTAGAAATATAGTTTGTTTTCTGCATTTTCAGCAGGTGGCATTATATGTGTATTTTTTTTCTTTTTTAATTCAAATATATCAGTGTCAGTTAAGGACTCATAAATCAGTGTGAAAATGCTAAAGTATCATGTAAGTGTTAAAAGACCTAGACTCTGAATGAAAGGAAAATATTACCTGGCCTGCACGTGTGGACCAAACTCCAGGCTCTCTAGTGAAGAGAGAAATGCAAATGTTTTATAAATACAGAATTAAAACAAGATACTTTTGGATGCCAAGTTAGCAAAGTTTTTTTTTTTTTTACGTGATGAGGCCACAGGCAAATTGGCCTCTTCAGTGTGGCTAATGTAGTGTAAGTTGCTTTGCTGCTGCCGCTAAGTTGCTTCAGTCGTGTCTGAATCTATGCAACCCCATAGACGGCAGCCCCATGGATTAGTAGCCTACCAGACTCCTCCCTCCATGGAATTCTCCAGGCAAGAGTACTGGAGTGGGTTGCCATTTCCTTCTCCAGGGGATCTTCCCAGCTCAAGGATCTAACCTGGGTCTCCTGCATTCCAGGCAGACGCTTTAACCTCTGAGCCACCTATTTGTTAAGAATCTTGAAAAATGTTCCTATGCATAGAGGGCATATTGCTGGAGGCGGGTCAAGTGGTTGTACATAGTTTAGGTGCTGGGAAGTTGGAGAAAGATGGAGAGACAGTGACTTGGTTATTTCTGTGTTTTTGAGAGAGAAGTCTGGCAGCAATATAGAGTAGAGATTGTGGTTAAATGTTTACTTATGAGTCTTTCCCCAGAAAACTTGAAATTAAAAAAAAAAAATTTTATACCCTGTCAGGCAGTCATGCTGTAATTTGTTGGGGGAATTGGATTTTTTAGAAATTAAATTTTCTCTAGGTTGGGACCCATAGTTATTCACAGATAATATTAATGATTCAGAAATTTGTTTTATTTTAGGTCTAAAGGAGGTTATTGTGCCCCAGTTAGGTTGCCATTCAGAATCACCAGTATCAGCTTGTGAGTCTACTGCCTCTAAGCCAAAGAAGAGGAAAAAGGAGGAAGTATCTGGTGAGAAGCTGTTTCGTTTGTTTGTTGGTGGTGTGACCTTTAGATATTTTTTATTGTGTTTTATATGTTTCACTGAATCTCAGCAAATGCAAGAGGTAATGTTGTTGTTGCTGTCTGAAAAAAGTTTTACCCTTATTGATAATTCTTTGTCAAGCTAAGGGTTGGTTCTGTTGGCCAAGTATAAGATCCACTCAAACTCTGCTTGTATTATTGATATGTTTGTTCATCCTGGAATCATTTTCAGACTAATTTTATACCTTAATCTGCCTTAGGATAGACTTACAAAGTTTTCATTGATAGGTGTTTGTTTAAAAATTTGTGATAGTGTTTAATTATATTTTCCATGATAATTTAGAAATATAGTTTGTTTTCTGCATTTTCAGCAGGTGGCATTATATGTGTATTTTTTTTCTTTTTTAATTCAAATATATCAGTGTCAGTTAAGGACTCATAAATCAGTGTGAAAATGCTAAAGTATCATGTAAGTGTTAAAAGACCTAGACTCTGAATGAAAGGAAAATATTACCTGGCCTGCACGTGTGGACCAAACTCCAGGCTCTCTAGTGAAGAGAGAAATGCAAATGTTTTATAAATACAGAATTAAAACAAGATACTTTTGGATGCCAAGTTAGCAAAGTTTTTTTTTTTTTTACGTGATGAGGCCACAGGCAAATTGGCCTCTTCAGTGTGGCTAATGTAGTGTAAGTTGCTTTGCTGCTGCCGCTAAGTTGCTTCAGTGGTGTCTGAATCTATGCAACCCCATAGACGGCAGCCCCATGGATTAGTAGCCTACCAGACTCCTCCCTCCATGGAATTCTCCAGGCAAGAGTACTGGAGTGGGTTGCCATTTCCTTCTCCAGGGGATCTTCCCAGCTCAAGGATCTAACCTGGGTCTCCTGCATTCCAGGCAGACGCTTTAACCTCTGAGCCACCTATTTGTTAAGAATCTTGAAAAATGTTCCTATGCATAGAGGGCATATTGCTGGAGGCGGGTCAAGTGGTTGTACATAGTTTAGGTGCTGGGAAGTTGGAGAAAGATGGAGAGACAGTGACTTGGTTATTTCTGTGTTTTTGAGAGAGAAGTCTGGCAGCAATATAGAGTAGAGATTGTGGTTAAATGTTTACTTATGAGTCTTTCCCCAGAAAACTTGAAATTAAAAAAAAAAAATTTTATACCCTGTAACTCAGTAATTCTACTTTTAAATATTCTTTTTTAAAGGAAATAATCCTTGATATAGGAAAAACATTTTGTCCAGAGATGCTCATTGGGTGTTTGTTTATAGTAATGAAAAATTAAAGCAACTAAGGGCCAACCACTGGGGATAGTTAAACAAATCACTTGATAGCATGCCAGGCAGCCATTAAAAATGACTGTAAGGAGTTTGTAGAAATGTTAGATCACTCAGGTAATCAGATAAAGTACAGAATACTCAACTCAATTTGAATTTCATACAGTGAATGATTTTTTGGGTATAAGTATTTCCCATGTAATCTTTGGAACACATTTACGATAAAAAATTATTTGAAATTAAAAACAATTTTTTTTGCTAAATCTGGTAATCCTGGTGTAATTGTTGTTGTTGTTCGACTCTTTGCAAGCCCATGGACTGCAGCTTGCCAGGCCTCCTTGTCCATCACTTCTCTTGGAGTTTCCCCAAGTTCATGTCCATTGAATTGGTGATGCCATCCAGCCTTCTCATCATCTGTCACTCTCTTCTACTTCTGCCTTCAGTCTTTCTCAGCATTAGGGTCTTTTCCAATGAGTCCACTGTTTATGTCAGGTGGCCAAAGTATTAGAGCTTCAGCTTCAGCATCTGTCCTTCCAATGAGTATTCAGGGTTGATTTCCTTTAGGATGGACTGGTTTGATCTCCTTGTTGTCTAAGGGACTCTCAAGAGTCTTCTCCAGCACCACAGTTTTGAAAGCATCAGTTCTTCAGCACTCAGCCTTCTTTCTGGTCCAACTCTTACATCTGTACATGACTACTGGAAAGACCATAGCTTTGACTATATGGACCTTTGTCAGCAAAGTGATGTCTCTGCTTTTTAATACACTGTCTAAGTTTGTCATAGCTTTCCTTCCAAGAAGCAGTCGTCTTCTGATTTCATGGCTGCAGTCACCATCCACAGTGATTTTGGAGCCCAAGAAGAGGAAATCTGTCACTGCTTCTACTGTTTCCCCTATTTGCCATGAAGTGATGGGACCAGATGCTCTGATCTTCATTTTTCCAATACTGACTTTTAAGCCGGCTTTTTCACTCTCTTCTTTCACTTTCATCAAGGGGCTCTTTAGTTCCTCTTCACTTTCTGCCATTAGGGTGGTATCATCTGTATATCTGAGGTTGTTGATATTTCTCCTAGCAGTCTTGTTTCCAGTTTGCAACTCATCCAGCCCTGCATTTTGCATGATGTGCTCTGCATGTAAGTTAAACAAACACAGTGCCAATATACAGCCTATTGTACTGCTTTCTCAATTTTGAACCATTCGGTTGTTCCATGTAAGGTTCTAACTGTTGCTCTTGACTCACATGCAGGTTTTTCAGGAGGCAGGTAAGGTGGTCTGGTATACCCATCTCTTTAAAGGCTTTCCATAGTTGTTATGATCTACACAGTCAAAGGCTTTAGTGTAGTCAGTGAAGCAGAACATGTTTGTCTAGAATTCCCTTTCTCTATGATCCAGCGAATGTTGGCAATTTGATCTCTGGTTCCTCTGCTTTGTCTAAACCCAGCTTGTACATCTGGAAGTTCTCAATTCAAGTACTGCTGAAGCCTAGCTTGAAGGATTTTGAGCATAACCTTACTAGTATGGAAAGTAAGTGCAACTGTCTGGTAGCTTGAACATTCTTTAGTACTGCCCTTATTTGGCATTGGGATGAAAATTGACCTTTTCCAGTCCTGTGGCCACTGCTGAGTTTTCCAAATTTGCTGATATATTGAGTGCAGCACTTTAATAGCATCATCTTTGAGGATTTTAAATAGCTGTGCTAAAACTCTGTGACCTCCACTAGTTTTATTGGCAGCAGTGCTTCCTAAGGCCCACTTGACTGCACACTCTGGGATGTCTGCTCTAGGTGAGTGACCATACCATCGTGGTTATCTGGGTCAATAAAATCTTTTTTATACAGTTGTTCTATGTATTCTTGCCATCTTTTCTTGATCTCTTCTGCTTCTATTAGGTCCATACCATTTTGTCCTTTGTTGTGCCCATGTTTACAGGATATGTTCCTTTGTAATCTCCAATTTTCTTGAGATCTCAAGTCTTTTCCCATTCTGTTGTTTTCCTCTATTTCTTTGCATTGTTCATTGAAGAAGGCCTTCTTGTTTCTCTGTGTGCTTCCCTGATAGCTCACCTGGTAAAGAATAGCCTGCAATGCAGGAGACCGTGGTTTGATTCCTGGGTCAGGAAGATCCCTGGAGAAGGGAAAGGCTACCCACTGTATAATCCATGGGGTCACAAAGAGTCGGACTCCACTGAGAGACTTTCACTTTCACTTCTTGTTTCTCCTTGCTGTTCTCTGGAACTCTGCATTCATTTGGGTATACCTTTGCCTTTCTCCTTTGCTTTTCGCTTCTCTTCTTTCCTCAGCTATTTGTAAGGCCTCCTCAGAAAACCGCTTTGCCTTTTTGCATTTCTTTTTCTCGTGGATGGTTTTGGTCCATGCCTCCTGTTCAATATTACAAACTTCCGTCCATAGTTCTTCAGGCACACTGTTTACCAGAACTAATCTCTTGAATCTATTCATCACCTCCACTGTATAATTATAGGAAATTTGATTTAGGTTGTACCAGAATGGCCTAATTCTCTGCTGTCTGTAGTTTAAGCCTGAATTTTGCTATAAGGAGCTGATGATTTGAGCCACATTCGCTCCAGGTCTTGTGTTTGCTGACTGTATAGAACTTCTCCATCTTCAGCTGCAAAAAATGTGATCAATCTGATTTCAGTATTGACCATCTGGTGATGTCCATTAGTAAAGTCATCTCTGTGTTGTAGGAAAAGAGTGTTTGCTGTGACCAGTGCATTCTCTTAGCAGAATTCTGTTAGCCTTTGCCTTGCTTCATTTTGTACTCCCAAGGCCAAACTTGCCTGTTACTCCAGGTATCTCTTAACCTCCTATTTTTGCATTCCAATCCCCTATGATGAATAGGACATCATTTTTTTTGGTGTTAGTTCTAGAAGGTCCTATAAGTCTTCATAGAACTGGTCAACTTTAGCTTCTTCATTGTCAGTGGTTGTGGTATAGACTTGGATTACTGTGATATTAAATGATTTGCCTTGGAAATGAACCAAGATCATTCTGTCATTTGTGAGACTGCACCCAAGTACTGCATTTCAGACAGTTTCGTTGATTATGAGGGCTACTGCATTTCTTCTATGGGATTCTTGCCCACAGTAGTAGATACAATGGTCATCTGAATTAAATTTGCCCATTCTCATCCATTTTAATTCACTGATTCCTAAAATGTCGACGTTCAACAGTCTTGCCATCTTCTACTTGACCACATCCAATTACCTTGATTCGTGGACCTAAAATTTCAGGTTCCTATGCAATACTGTTCTTTACAGCATCGGACTTACTTCCATCACCAGTCACATGCACAACTGAGCATCATTTCTGCTTTGGCCCAGCTGCTTCATTCTTTCTGGAGCTGTTAGTGATTGCCTTCCACTTTTCCCCAGTAGCATAGGGGACACTTTCTGAGCTCAGGGGCAGCGGGGAGCGAGGGGGGTGGAGCTCATCTTTCATTGTCTTATCTTTTTGCCTTTTTGTGCAGTTCATGGGGTCCTCACAGCAAGAATACTGGAATGGTTTGCCATTCCCTCCTCCAGTGGAACACATTTTGTCAGAACTCTGCACTGTGACCCATTGGTCTTCAGTGGCCCTGCACAGCATGGCTCTTAGCTTCATTGAGTTACGCCAAGCTCCTTCACCACGGCAAGGCAGTGATTCATGAAGGTGGATGTAGTCACAGGTCCTTAAAATCACAAAACCAGCAAAATTAACTTTTTATTAAAAAAAAAAAATGGACGCTGCTTCACCAGAAAGTTGATAGTGATTGTCAGAGATGTAGAACAAAAGGTGAATTTCTTTTCTTCCTTTCACTTCTAGTCCCCCCACCAACTTCCTGTAAAGAGTGTAATATACTTTAAATGTTGGGCTAATGCTAATTCCCTTTAGAAACTGAAGCTAAGCTAATGTAGAAGTTAGCATAGACTTTTCGTATGTTTTAGACCTCAGAAATTAATGTTGGATTGATTTATACTCTGCAGACGCCTTGTTAAACACTATGGTGCTTGTGGTTTAGGTGCACAGACGAACAGTTCCCTGCTACCTCCAGATGCAGTGAGCTGTAATCTAAGGAAAAGTGGCCTGAAAAAGCCTGTGGTTGCTTCTTCATAAAAAGGCAGGGTAAGTGTCCCTTCCCCAGAATAGGGGAAGGAGGTGGAAAATTATCCTAAGTAAGCCCAGAGCAATGTAGTCACGTGAAATATTGCATCTTGTCCCCCTAGATAAACAATAGCAGGCACCGGGGCCAAGATCTGTGCTATCCCTCCCACTGCCTCAAACAGGCTCACAACCAAATTGTCTTTTAAATAACAAATGCAACAAAAATTACTGACATGCTTTACCATCATGGATTTTGTAGAATATTTTATTTTTGTTGCTCATTACCCACATGTAGTTGGTATGGGTGGTTCAAAACTGAAGTAGAAACATATTTTACAGTTATACAATGATAAATATTTGTTAAATACAAAATTAGTGAAATTTAAAAACACTGAAAGGCAGTAACAGGAATATGATTCTGAATTTTTGAGACAGAATATAACTTATAAATTTATATATATATATATATATATATATATATATATATAACTTTTCTGTGCAGAAGAGTTAAGCCTATATGTTTGGGGATCAACATCTTCTTAACTCTCTTATAATTTGGCTGGGTGATTAAAAATTAGACATCATCTCTATGCTTACACTCTGGTTTTGAAGACAAGACCAATAAATACATAAGTAGCAGATGGTGCATGTGTGTGTGCATGCTAATTACTTCAGTCATGTCAGCAAATAGTACAAGACCAAATCTTAATTAACTAACTAATTAAGAACTTACACATTCCAAGAACAAATGTTTGTAGAAGGTGAGGAAGTAAACAAATTAAAAGTATCACTTTGATATAAAGAAAAAAGAAAATAGCTTTTAATCCAGCTTATCATTAGATGCTTTTACCTATGAGAATTTTAATTTTAAATGGATAGTAGTTTTGGCATCTTTATGTCTTTATAAAAGGGTATAAAGAAATAAGGAGAAGAAATAAGAAATAGAATGGTAGGTCAGTATATAGACATACTCATCAGGAATCTGGTCAATTAATGGCTCTAAATCAACCATTTTTCAGTTTGCAGTTTGATGTTGAAAGGCTGCAAACTTTCTGTGGTTAATAATCAAACCCATTAATCTCTTAGAGCTTCCTATTTCTTTTTTTTTTTCTTTCTCTAGATGGATTTTTGAAAAGAAAATCCTGCAGTATTCCATTTCACTTAATTTACCTACTGTCATTGATTTTTGGCTTGTTGCTCTTTATATAGTATAAACTCCTTAGCTTTTTCAGAGTTCAGTTAACTGTTAACTTAAATTCTGTAAGAAAAGATAAAAATTAATGAAGAGTTGTTGTTTTTTTTTTTTTCCCTAGCCTGTGGTCAGCTGTTAGATGAGGCGCAAGTGACCTTATCCTTCCAGGACTGGCTTGCCAGTGTCACAGAACGCATCCATCAAACCATGCACTATCAGTTTGATGGTGAGTATTCTAACTGCGCTGTTGCTGAAGGTCAGAGAAATTAAAGTGATTGTGTATAGCTCTGCTCTGTCTTGAAAAAAAAGTAATTGGGCTTCAGTCTAGAGGGCACTGGGCCACAAGACAGTAGAAATCCAAATGAAATAAAGGAATAATCACGTAATTAAAATGTAGGACCAACAAAATTGAATTTAGTGATGGAAAAGAAAAACTACAGCAAATAATAAGTAAAGTAGACAGCCTTGGTCTTAGGGTATGCGTGGGTGTGTATTTGATAAGGGAGATAACAAGCCTTACTTAGAAGGTCATTCTAAATCCTCAAACTTAATTAGGAGGCTTAAGCACGGGAGGAAAAAAGTATGGGAAAAATCTAAACATGTGAGACTAAGATAGTTATATAAAATTACATGGATATGCTAAGGGCTTCCCTTAGATGGTAAAGATGGTAAAGAGCTCAGATGGTAAAAGAATCTGCCTGCAGTGCAGGAGACCTAGATTCAGTCGCTGGATTGGGAAGATCCTTTGGAGGAGGGCATGGCAACCCACTCCAGTATTGTTGCCTGGAGAATCCTCATGGTCACAGAAGCCTCTTGGGCTACAGTCCATGGAGTCGAAAAGAGTCAGACACGACTGAGCGACTACGCACAGAACATAGCACAGATATGCTGAGGAAGATTGGAGAACACAAGCTGGATTCAGGTTGATCATGATAGCCTTATAGAACCTCAGCAGTTTCAGAAGTGGACCATGTACCAGGCCTTGCTCATTGCCTAAAAAGCATCCTTGGTGGATGGTTTTCAGGTTTTGTGCAGTGGTGAGCAGCTCACTCCTTTCCGAGGCAGCTCACAACATTGTTGGACAGTGAGAGCTGTGAGGAAGGTCTTCCTCACACTAAAGGGAAATGTTTGCTAATAACACTTCCTGTTGGTTTTAGTCTGCGCTTCAGCCACATGGAGTAATTTTCTGTTCCCGTTTTCAAGTAGCAGTCCCTCCTGCTGCATATACTCATTGGCCTGCATGACAGATCTTCTCTTTTCCAAGTGATACGTCTCAGGTCTTCAAACACTCCTCACGGCATTATTTATAAACCTCACAACATTTTGATGTTCTTTGCTGAATATGTTGAAGTTTATGAATATCATTTTAAATACAAAGCACCCCAAAGGGAATAGTAGCCCAACAACAGACACTCAGTAGGAGGAGATGAGTTGAAGGGTTGGCGCAGTTGTGGCTTCATGGTGAAAAAAGGAAAAGAATGGAGGTGTTGAAATACATGCTTAGTTTTATATACCTTGGTTCAGAATAAATAAAATTTATTCAGAAATAAAATTTTAGAAGTTACTTTTAGAAAAACAAAACAAACTACAGAAGTTTAGGGATTTCCCTAGTAGCCTAATGGCTAAGACTACACAATCCCAGTGCAGGGGGCCTGGGTTTGATCCCTGGTCAGGGAACTAGATCCCACATGCTGCAACTAAAGATTTTGCATGTTGCAGAGATAGAAGATCATTAAAAAAAAAATTAGGGAAGGTTAAAAAGACAGTCTGTTTTTCTTTTAAAATTTCATTTATTTATATATTGTTTAAAATAATATAATAAATACCTACTAACCCACCCTCCAAAACATAAAATAGAACATTGACAATAATGTAAGCTGTGAACTATGGCCTTTTTCATCCCATTCCTTATACTACCCTCTCTCACCATCTCTATTGTCAAAGTCTCACCACCTTTGTCAAAGTCACCATCAGCTCCCTCCAGCACTGTGATTCTGTGTCTTTTACAGGGTTTTTTAAAATTAATTTATAAACCTAAACCCTAGCATCCCATCAGCTGAGTTCTGGTGAGTTAGCACTTTTAGAATCGTAATGATCTTTACATGTAGCCTATAATCTAATTTCAAGATGAAAGACTTTAAAATTCCTTTCTTTAAATAAATTTATATTTAAATTAAATAAATTTATATTAAAAAAGAATGTCTAGAAACCATAAAAAAATAAAATAAAATTCCTTTCTTCAGCAACTTCTCTAAACTGCCTATATGGGAATTCCCTGATGGTCCAGTGGTTAGGAATTCACACTTTCACTGCTGAGGGCGAAGGTTCAGTCCCTGGTTGGGGAAGTAAGATCCTGCAAGTCATGCCACATGGCTAAAAATAAAATCAACTGTATATATATTAATATTCAAAAGTATGTTAGTCACTCAGTCATGTCCAACTTTTTGTGACCCTGTGGACTGTAGCCCACCAGGCTCCTCTGTCCATGGAATTCTCCAGGTAAAAATATTGAAGTGACAGCCATTCCCTCCTCCAGGGGATCTTCCCAACCCAGGGATTGAACCCAGGTCTCCCGAGTTGTAGGCAGATTCTTTACCATCTAAGCCACCAGGGAAGCCCCTATATTAGTATTATAGTGGCACAAAAGCAATGACAGTTTTGCTATTGACATTCTACATTCAGTTAAGCAGGTAAAATCAATTGAAAGGATGTAAAATCTTAATATGAAATTCCAGAAAACCTTTTATTTTTCTTGGTTTGATCTTTATTTCAAAAAAGGTATCTGAACTGTCTTTAAGAACTGCTCTTTAAGTTCCATCCAGGGAGGTGGAAGTTACCTATTAATCCACTTGGTTCTGGATGTTTTTGCTCTGTTGGAGCTTGACCTTTGGGCAGAGTTAGTAAGAAAAACTCTGAATTTTTTTCAGCCTCTTCCCTGAATAGCCTTTCTGTTGACATTTTGTTAACCTAGTGTTTTGCAAGTTTTTAAAAGAAGTTTGTTAAGTTTTTCAAACAGTTTTCCTACCTTCAGATCAGAGAGAAGACTGATGCTTATTGGATAAAGTGTCCTAACTTTGCAGTCTCTGGCATTCACAGTTCTGGCCACCTGAGAGCATGAATGCAAGCAGCAAGTGCCTGGGAGAGTGAGCAGGAGCAAATCATGTTTACCTTCTCACCTCAGCCTCAATGTTCTCATCTCATTTCATGTCCTCTTTAAAGGGAGAAGTCTGTGCTGTGGTGGCGTTTACAAAATTGAGGACTAGAAAAGTTATTTTTGGTAGATGACCAGAATCGGTTATAATTGCAAGGGATCAGGAGTAGGGCAAGTGACAGTGCTAGACTCATAAAGGTCCATCAAAGCTTGTTTTTGCCTCTGAATAATGAAATCTCGGTGGTATTTTTAGTTATTACTGCTCATCAGTTCCATTTCCTCCACTTTTCCCTCCACACCAGAAAGCCCACTTGTGTTTCTTTAAATGAGTTCTTCTTATTTCCTGTAGGCAAACCAGAGCCACTGGTTTTCCACATTCCTCAGTCCTTTTTTGATGCCCTGCAACAGAGAATATCCATTGGCAGCGCGAAGAAACGGCTTCCCAACTCTACCACAGGTACGATATGTTTCTTTAGGAATAGCCGTAGATGTCTGGACCTTACAGAATTATGTTTGGGAAAAACTATGCAGGATTTTCAGGATTAGGTCTTCTAGTTACATGCTCAGAGCATGAAGCCTTAGCCCATCAGCTCTTAGAATAATGATCATACACTTCAAAGGCCTCATGCTTATTCTAGTAAGAGTTGACAGAAAGGTTCAGAAAGCACAACTTGCTAAAAGAACCACCAATGAAGGGCAATGATGGTGCCCACCAAGAAGCTGGGTATTTTCTAGATATGAGCCAGTTTCAACAAAAACATTGCACGCTCCAGTTGTCATTTGGGCTGGCTTCTTGGAAGCATATCACAGTATGTGTCAAACACTAAAACTTGTTTTTCACGATTCCTGATTTTTGATGGAGGGAGATTTTCTTTTGGAGTGATTCTCAGGGTTGGTACATTTTACCATTACAGTATTCTGGTATTTATTTCTTGATTTTATATAATATCTTTCTACTAGAGATCTCAAGATACTTATTAGGTAGTATAGGAAAATGAGGGAGGAAAAAGGAGGAAGAAAAGATTGCTCCAGGGCAAATAGCCCAAGAGTGTCTATAGCTGGAAATCAGAGCTATTTCTTCAGTAAATTGATATTTGATGATATAATAGGGACTGAAGTTTAATTCTGGAGAATTCCATGGACAGAGCAGCCTGGCAGGCTACAGTCCACAGGATCACAGAATTGGACACGACTGAGCAACTTACACTTTCACTTTCACTTTAAATGGTACCTACTGTGAATCACTCCATTTAGGGCCGTAAAAATCTCCCATCTTTACACCTTATGTCTCTAACATTTGAGACAATGTTGATTCTTCCCGTTTACACTTGAGATCTAATATATTAGTTTTAACCCATCCCTTAGATGTTTTTAGGCCCTTCAGTGGAACTCCTTTATAATCAGGAGGCAGGGTAATAGATTGGCAACCGCATGAGCAAAGTTTAAACTCCATGTAATTATTTTAAGGACTCTGATTTGACCTCTGATGTATCTAAAGTTGTAAGAAGCTGTTTTATAATGGAGTCTTGTGTCTGTAGTTTTATGAAACAAAGAAAAAAGTTTCTAAGATGCCCAAAATTAGTATCTCAAGGAAGCATCAGAGACTTCATATAGCAAAAACCCATATCATTTGGTTCACCACATTTTGCCAAAACCCTGTTTATAGATTTGCTTCTAGAATTCCTGTTTTAGGGATTTCCCTGGTGGTCCAGTGATTAGGACTCAGTGCTTTCAGTGCCAGGACCTGAGTTTGATCCCTGGTCAGGTAACTAAGAGCCTGCAAGCCATGCAGTACAGCCAAAAAAGAAAAAACAGGATTTTTTTTTTTGGCTGTGCTGGATCTTCCTTGCTGCTTGTGGGCTTTTGTCTAGTTGTACAGAGCGGGGTCTACTCTCTAGTACATTGCACAGGCTTCTCATAGCCATGGCTTCCCTTGTTGCTGACCGTGGGCTCTAGAGTGCTCGGGCTCCAGTAGTTGCAGCTCCCAGGCTCTAGAGCATAGGTTCAGTACTTGTGGCACACGGGCTTAGTTGCTCCAGAGCATGTGGGATCTTCTGGGACCAGGGCTTGAACCCATGTCTTCCGCATTGGCAGGCAGATTCTTTACCACTGAGCCACCACCAGGAAAGCCCAGGATTTCTTTTTTTAGAGGGCAAGATTTTATAAGGCACGAATATCACTTCAATGAACACTCTAGAAACTAAAATGACAAATTCAGTAAAAGAGCACAGGTAATGCTATTATTTTTCAGTAGTCTAATTTTGTCCACTTTTTTTACCTTAAAGCTTTTGTTCGCAAAGATGCCTTGCCACTGGGAACCTTTTCCAAGTATACCTGGCATATCACGAATATCCTGCAGGTTAAACAAATCTTAGATACCCCGGAGGTAAGAGCTGATTTCTACAACACTGAGAGGGCAGAGTGGGGAAGAGAAAGAAGCAAGTGCAGAAAGCAATTGGAGCATCCTTTTTTCTTTGCCTCTGGGATGAGAAAACAAGGATGCTTTTTCTTATAAATTAAATAATGCTCTATCTACTCCTACTATCTGTGGTGAGCCCTAGATTAACTGGCAGGCACCTGGGAAGTATATGTATAATTTGAGATGATATGCTACTTGTGAAGTCAGTAGGTCCAGCACAATTTAGTGTCCCTCTCCAAAATGCAGTTGAGTTCTCATTAGAGAAATGATTCTTAGTTTGTGTTCCTTTTTACCGGGATTGTATTAGACATTTTTAAACATTTTTTTCAAGCAGATCCTAAAAACTTGAGGATTTTCCCTTCCTATGATAATGAAATATTGTGGAAAACTCAACATCATGTGATTTCATACATTAAGATTAGCTTGATTGCAAGGCATTATTATGTTCAGAAAAATAAGAAATTGCTGTCTGTAGAACTTACATGTGAAAACTAGGGAAGTTTATGTTAGCCCTAAAGACAATGGGGGAACTTCTTTAAATGCAGGATGTCACAGAAAGTAACACATGATATGCACGGAGGCACCAAAACAATCTAGAGTTAAGTCAAGTTGCTGAGCTTCTGTCTGTTGCACATCACTTACCTATGTCACCCCATTCCAGCTCACAGCCATGACTTGGTATGGACTGTGTTTTGCAGATGAGAAGCAGGCTGTGGGAAGCTCAGCCTGCTGTTTGGTGGCAAGGATAAAACTCAGTTCAGGCTTTGTCTGACTCAGTGCCAAGGATGGTGGAAGCACGCAAGACATGAGCTGTAGGTGTTTGTGGTAGAGTTTTTAGGAGAAGACTGCTGCCAGCAGAGCAGTGAGGAAGGAACAAAATGACTTCAGAGCAGATCTGTGCCAGCAGCAGTTATGTAGCCATGAAGGTGTTAGGGGTTCAGTTCACTAGGGTTTGGCAGGAGTTAAAGTTGTAGAAAAAAGGGAAAGCCATGAACAATATATAGGAGAAAAGGCAGAATTGTTGAAAAAATTTACTTGAAAATACAAGGAAAAGTTTTGAGTGCACTTGAAAGAATGAATAAAACCTACTGTCATCCAGTGTTTGTCTACTTGTAAAGGTTTTCCTTTCTCACCTGTCTTGGTATTGTCTCCATATCTAGATGCCTTTGGAAATCACCCGGAGTTTTATCCAGAACCGAGATGGGACCTATGAGCTGTTTAAATGTCCTAAAGTAGAAGTAGAGAGCATAGCAGAAACCTATGGTCGCATAGAAAAGCAACCAGTGCTGCGACCCTTGGAACTAAAAACTTTTCTCAAAGTCGGTAAGTAAACTGGTGGTTTCAATAGCTCACCTTCCTCTGAAGGTCACCTGGGGTATTATGCTGTCCTGGACTTTGGGTCTTGACCTTAAGCCAAAGAAGACACGTTCAAACGGCAGTCATGGGATAAGGTGTTTTGTTTCATTTGAGCCACTGCTTCTAAAATAAAATTAGAGAAGTAATACCTGTTCATTATATAGAAACATTGATTTCACTGTAGAGCATAAAGAAAAATAAAAACCACCAACAATCCCACCCACCATGCTTCCCAAGTGGCACTAGTGGTACAGAACCAGCCTGCCAATGCCAGAGACGTAAGAGAGAAGACGGGAAGATCTCCTGGAAGAACAAATGGCAACCCACTCCAGTGTTCTTGTCTGGAAAATCCTGTGGACAGAGGAGCCTGGCAGGCTGCAGGAAAAGCCCACCAAGGTCCTCTGTCCATGGGGTCGTAAAGAGTTGGACATGACTGAAGTGACTTAGCACACAAACACGATCCCACTCACCATAAATGACATCACCATTAAGATTTTGGTGTACACTTTTTTTTTTCTGTGCATAGAAAGAGTTTCTGAAACAGGGTATCATATCTAAATAGCTTTTTCCACTTAAAAATATGTCATGAACAACCTTCTATGTCTGTCTTCAACATTATTTTAGACTTTTATTATTATAAAACATATATAAAAGTTAACATTTTAAGCATAAAATTTTTCTGCCATGAAGTGCTTTGATATTATGCTACGATTCTTCTTCAAAAATTTTTCATCTTCCTCAACTGAAACTGTCCTCATTAAATACTAATCTGCATTCCTGCCTCCCCCAACCCTAGTTACCATTCCACTTTCTGTCTGTATGAATTTGACTACTTAAATTAGAATCATACAATTTTTGTCCTTTTGTTACTGGTTTATTTCATGTACCATAATGTCTTCAATGTTCATCCACGTTGTAGCATATGTCAAATTTTCTTTCTAAGGCTGAGAAATGTTTCATTATATGTATAGACTACACTTTGTGTATCCATTCATCTGTCTGGATACTCGGATTGCTTGATCTTTTGGCTATTGTGAAAATGACGTTTTTAAACAGCTGCATAAAATTCATTCATTAAGTTATCTCACTCTGATCCACCTTGAGTTTAAGTTATATCAAACTTTTTGCTATTATAAACAATGCTTCCTTTATAATTAACTTCCTTTTAGAAAAACCTTTTATGGCCTTATATTTCCTAACTTATTTAGGATATTTTGGGGGATAAATTCTTAAAAGTTAAATTGGAGGACTTCCCTGGTGACACAGTGGAAAAGAACCCGCCTGCCAATCGAACCTGACACAGGTTCGATTCCTGGTCTGGGAAGATTCCACAAGCCTCGGAGCAACTAAGACTGGACTGGGTGCCACAACTACTGAGCCCACACTCCAGAGGCTGAGCTGTGCAACAAGAGAAGCCACAACAATAAGAAGCCTGAGCACCACAACTAGAGAGTGGCCCCCGGTCACCACAACTAGGGAAAGCCCTTGCACAGCAACGAAGATCCAGCGCAACTAGAAATAAATAAAATTACTTTAAAAAAGAAAAGTGAGATTGAGAGTCAAAGTTTATTTACATTTTTAGGACTTTTGATGTTTTTTGTCACACTGCTCTCCAGAAAGATGGTACTAATTCTACAGTTTACTCCTGCTAACCATGTATGAAAGAGTTTCTCTTTTTCAATCTTTGTTGATCTGATAGGCAAAAAATATCCTATCATTCTTTTAATTTACATTACCCTCAAATATTAATGAGAGTAAGTTTTTCAATTAGTCATTTGTATTTGATGAATTGCTTTTGCTTTGTCTATTTTTAACTGAGGTATTTTAATAGTAATGACACCTGCAACAAAATGCACTTAATGAGCTCTGTGCTGGCTATTATTCTAAGTGCTTTACACAGATTAATTTATTTAATGCTCATCGGCCTACTCGGGTAGATACTGTGATCCCCATTTACAGATGGATAAACCGAGGTAAAGATAGGTACAGTAACCTGCTCAGAGTTACACAGCTAGTGAAGTGGTAGAGCTGATCTTCAACACCAGGGAGTCAGAGCATTCACCCCTGGCCATCCAGTACTCACTCACCTGTCTTTCCACTAACTAAGCTATAGGCACTTTCAGGGCAGTGAATTATGTTATGGGGAAATTTACAATTTGTAATTATTTTGTCAAACTCCTATGAAATATATTTTTGGCTACTCTTGTGAGTAGATGTTTATCATGTGTCTAACTTGTTACTGCCAGTGTATGGGAAGCTCTTGATTTGGTTATGCATGCATGCTAAGTCACTTCAGTCATGTCTGACTCTTTGCAACCCCAGAGATTGTGTAACCTGCCAGGCTCCTCTGTCCATGGGATTCTCCCGGCAAGAATACTGGAGTGGGTGGCCATGCCCTTCTCCAGATTTTGGTATAATTACTATCAAATTGCTGTCCTTAATGAGTTCCAATTAGTGATGACAGTTGTTTACCCACTTGGTTTCTGGGAAATTGATTATTTCACTTGAAAAATGATGACAAATTTGTTTCCTGTCAAATGTTTATACCATTGTCTTTATCTTGTTAAATTACCTACAACTTCAAGAGCAACAATGGATAATAGTAAAGCTAGCAGCTGTGATTTTCATTTTATTATAGTAAAATTGTTGTTTTTACTATAGTAAAACTCCCCCAGCATAGCATTTTCCAACTGTCTTAAAGAAAAGATAGTGATAAATATTCTCTGAAAAAAGTGTTCCATGATCTGATAAGTTTGAAAAATGCTACATAGTGTATTTCTTTGATTTGAAGACCGTTAAATGTAAGATGTTCAGTCAACTTTGTAATAACTTTTTTAGTTGGAAAAGAAATTTTGTCACGTGAAAACTTCCCTAGTTGTAAGATACACTTGAATCTCAGAAAATGTTACAGTTGGAGTAGGGAGGCAGCAGTGAGTAGTGTCTTATAATATAATGTATCTCTCTTAGTAACTCATCCTATAAATTTGCATATTAAAAAGATCTTGAAATAAAGATTTGTATTGAACTTTATGTAACTTAAAATTTCCCCAATTTATTTGACCAGTGGACTCTTTTCAGGGGAATGCCATTAGTATTTCATATAAAATACATTTCTGGAAAAAGCTACTCCTTACTCCTTGAGAAGAAAAGTTAACGACCAACCTAGATAGCATATTCCAGAGAAGGTGATGGCACCCCACTCCAGTACTCTTGCCTGGAAAATCCCATGGACAGAAGAGCCTGGTAGGCTACAGTCCATGGGGTCTCGAAGAGTCGGACACGACTGAGCGACTTCCCTTTCACTTTTCACTTTCATGCATTGGAGAAGGAAATGGCATCCCACTCCAGTGTTCTTGCCTGGAGAATCCCAGGGATGAGGGAGCCTGGTGGGCTGCCATGTATGGCGTCACACAGAGTCAGACACGACTGAAGTGACTTAGCAGCAGCAGATAGCATATTCAAAAGCAGAGACATTACTTTGCCAACTAAGGTCTGTCTAGTCAAGGCTATGGTTTTTCCTTTGGTCATGTATGGATGTGAGAGTTGGACTGTGAAGAAGGCTGAGCGCTGAAGAATTGATGCTTTTGAACAGTGGTGTTGGAGAAGACTGAGAGTCCCCTGGACTGCAAGGAGATCCAACCAGTCCATTCTGAAGGAGATCAGCCCTGGGATTTCTTTGGAAGGAATGATGCTAAAGCTGAAACTCCAGTACTTTGGCCACCTCATGCGAAGAGCTGACTCATTGGAAAAGACTCTGATGCTGGGAGGAAATGGGGGCAGGAGGAGAAGGGGACAACTGAGGATGAGATGGCTGGATGGCATCACTGACTCGATGGACATGAGTCTGAGTGAACTCGGGGAGCTGGTGATGAACAGGGAGGC
>SJYC01133616.1:0-26377 GCA_006408675.1 Madoqua kirkii | reverse complement strand
CTCTTAGTAACTCATCCTATAAATTTGCATATTAAAAAGATCTTGAAATAAAGATTTGTATTGAACTTTATGTAACTTAAAATTTCCCCAATTTATTTGACCAGTGGACTCTTTTCAGGGGAATGCCATTAGTATTTCATATAAAATACATTTCTGGAAAAAGCTACTCCTTACTCCTTGAGAAGAAAAGTTAACGACCAACCTAGATAGCATATTCCAGAGAAGGTGATGGCACCCCACTCCAGTACTCTTGCCTGGAAAATCCCATGGACAGAAGAGCCTGGTAGGCTACAGTCCATGGGGTCTCGAAGAGTCGGACACGACTGAGCGACTTCCCTTTCACTTTTCACTTTCATGCATTGGAGAAGGAAATGGCATCCCACTCCAGTGTTCTTGCCTGGAGAATCCCAGGGATGAGGGAGCCTGGTGGGCTGCCATGTATGGCGTCACACAGAGTCAGACACGACTGAAGTGACTTAGCAGCAGCAGATAGCATATTCAAAAGCAGAGACATTACTTTGCCAACTAAGGTCTGTCTAGTCAAGGCTATGGTTTTTCCTTTGGTCATGTATGGATGTGAGAGTTGGACTGTGAAGAAGGCTGAGCGCTGAAGAATTGATGCTTTTGAACAGTGGTGTTGGAGAAGACTGAGAGTCCCCTGGACTGCAAGGAGATCCAACCAGTCCATTCTGAAGGAGATCAGCCCTGGGATTTCTTTGGAAGGAATGATGCTAAAGCTGAAACTCCAGTACTTTGGCCACCTCATGCGAAGAGCTGACTCATTGGAAAAGACTCTGATGCTGGGAGGAAATGGGGGCAGGAGGAGAAGGGGACAACTGAGGATGAGATGGCTGGATGGCATCACTGACTCGATGGACATGAGTCTGAGTGAACTCGGGGAGCTGGTGATGAACAGGGAGGCCTGGCGTGCTGCGATTCACGGGGTCGCAAAGAGTTGGACACAACTAAGAAACTGAACTGATTATTAATTTCAGATGAAATTTTTATTTCATAGCATATCATATTCTTAGTTTATTAAGTTATTTTTATTCCGAGCTATAATTCATTTTTAATATAGTTTTTTAATATTTCTATTTATTCATTTATTTTTTGGCCTTGCCACACAGCTTGCAGGAGTTCACCAACCAGGAATTGAACCTGGGCCATAGCAGTGAAAGTGCTGAATCCTAACCACTAGACCACCAGGCAGCTCCCTGAAATTGAATTTAATATTTTTTACCATCTTTTGAGAAACCTCTAAAAACCCAAGTGGAATGAAATTTAAGTACAGTTGATGTCCAATATGAATTTAATGCTTTGTATTTAAATTTTATATTTGGTTGAGGCTTTTGCTTTCTATACCCTTAAGTATCCATTCTTACTTTTATTACTTTGAGTTCAGAAGATGTGCCTTTTTAAATTTTTAAAGGAATTTAAAAATATTTTCTCACTAATGTACGATATGAATTTGTGCTAGCAAACATGTTATTTATCCAATATAAAATTTTGTATAGCTTTAAGATTTATAAAACTTAGAGAGCAGAGTTGTAATACAATTTCCTACTATAGTTTTGTTTCTCTAAATGCCTTCTGATATTGCAAAAGCCTTTAAGTATTGTAATGCAGTGTTTTTTGGTACATTAGAGTTATTGACACATGTCAATGTAAATACATTATTTTAGTCCATTTGGACTGCTATAACAGAATACTATAAATACTAGGGGACTTAGACAACAGAGATTTATTTCTCACAGTTCTGCAGAGTGGGAAATCCAAGATTCCTACAGATTCTATGTTTAATGAGGGCCTGCATCCTGGTTCAAAGATAGCCATCAGCAGCCTTCTCTCTGTGTCCTCACATTTCAGAAAGAGCATAGATGTCTCTGGGGTCTTAAATAAGGGCATTCAATCTCACTCATCAGGGCTCTTCCCTCATGACCTAATCACCTCCCAAAGGCCCTGCCTCCAAGGACTGTCACACTGGGGATTAGGTTTTCAATTTATGAATTTTGGGAGGATACAATTCCCTGGTAGCTCAGACAGTAAAGCGTCTGCCTACAATTCAGGAGACCTGGGTTTGATCCCTAGGTCGGGAAGATCCCCTGGAGAAAGAAATGGCAACCCACTCCAGTATTCATGCCGGGAAAATCCCATGGACCAAGGAGCCTGGTGGGCTACAGTCCATCGGGTCGCAAAGAGTCGGACATGATTGAGCGACTTCACTTCACTTCACTTCACAATAATATTAGGCAGAAATGTTAAGAGAATATAGATTCAGCCTATAGCAACAGTTCATCAATTTAAAAATAACATTTGCCCTTGTCTTTGTTCAGTATTACAACAGTGACCCAGCTTTTGTTTTACATTTTTCTAATGATTGCCATCCTTTTATTTGTGACACTTTGTTCTTGTTGAATCTCTTATCAGTATTATATTATTTTCATTTTTTCTGATTTTAACATATCCCCTTTACTGTAATTAATATAGTTCTTCTGTCTTGTTTCTTTTATTCTAATTATTTATTATTTTTGGCTGTGCTGGGTCTTCTTTGCGGTGCAGGCTTTTCTCTAGTTGCAGCAAGCAGGGGCTACTCTCCAGTTGCCCTGTGCAGACTTCTCATTGCAACAGCCTCTCTTGTTTCGGATCATGGGCACTAGGGTGCACAGGCATCAGCAGTTGCAGCTCCCTGGCTTAGAGCACAGGCTCAATAGTTATGGCTCGTGGGCTTTGTTGGTCCTTAGCACGTGGGCTCTTCCCAGATCAGGGACTGAACCTGTGTTTCCAGCATTGACAGGCAGAATCTTTATACCACTGAGCTACTAGGAAAGCCCCCTGTCTTTTTTTCTGTTTTTTGCTAAATGGACTATGTTTTCTATGTTTATTGTCTCCATGTTTTAGAGGTGATACCTATGCTTATTTTTAATTTTGCTAGTACTTTATATTTATTCAAGAGCATTCTTTAACCTGAGTTCTTCACATTTAAATCTTTAATATTCTGGACTTTATCTTCATGTAAGTTATGAAGTAAGATTCTGTCATCTTTTAGTTTCTCCCAGATAATTATGTAGTTGATGTACCCCATTTGTTATAAGAAACACTTATATTTCTTACACTAATTGAAAATACCATTTTGGCCTTATCTTAAATTCTTCTTTTTGTATCCATTTTGGATCTTTCTGTTTTGTTCTTTTCGTCTGTCAAGATATATGCCAATATAACACTCTTGTGGTTATTATGGATTTGTAATATATTTTAGAACCATTTGGTTTTGTTTCTTCTGGTTTCCTTGAAACTTGACCTTTTCTTGCTAGTCTCCCTTTTCATCTCATCTAGCTGTCTTTTCCTCTTGGCCTGGCCTCTCCTTATGATTCCTTTGGCCCTATTTTCATAAAGGCTGGGTCTTACTTTGAGAATGCCAGACAGTTCCTTGAAATTTTGTTTTGGATAGATAGAGCAGTAATCACTTTTCCCTTGCCTTGATTCTTCTTGTTGCCCGCCCCCCCAACCTTTTTTCCTTCTCATACAGTTTTTTACTTCTTTTTCCTTTTAAAATTTGTAAAAGTTTATTTCGAAACTGTACCAATCAATTCTTTTTTCCTTTTTTTTTTATCCTCAGGCAACACTTCCCCAGATCAAAAGGAGCCAACACCTTTCATCATCGAGTGGATCCCAGATATTCTTCCCCAATCCAAGATTGGTGAGCTTCGAATCAAGTTTGAGTATGGGCACCACCGCAATGGGCATGTGGCAGAGTACCAAGACCAGCGGCCCCCCTTGGACCAGCCCTTGGAACTGGCCCCTCTGACCACCATCACTTTCCCTTGAAGCAAAACAAGAGTCTTTTGCTGCTAAATTTGCACATCCCCACCCTTTGACAACTTTAAATACTAGTTAGACACTTAGATGGCTCTGTTCCTTAGTGAACTACTCTTAGCTAAGATGCAGTTTCTCAGGCATTCAAATGAATTCTTTGAAGAAAAACTCTTCTTGTAAATAGCCCTTTTGGTGCTGCTGTGTATAGTCTTCATTTAACTTGGATGATATTCCTGGGTAGAGTTTTTAAAGAAACAGAAAACCAGCTCACTTACCTTCCTGAAGGACTCACCTTTAGAGTTTGTTTCAACCTTTTTCTAATTCTCTAAGAAGTCAGCAGCACTCCACCTTATACTAACATGTTGGAAAATTAATAATACCTTGGTTAGGGCAAAATGTTGAAGATCATCCTGACAGAGTTCCAATCATATCCTTTTATTTTCTTCTCAAATAAAGCACAGTGTAACTAGTTTTTATAAATTATACCTTGTGTTGGCCTAATTATAAAAGTATAAACCTTTTGGGAGATTTAGGTGATAGTGAACTAGGAAAAAGAGATTCAGGTGTCAAGGCAATATAGATTGACATTTCAAACTAATGCTTGTAATTGCTTGTTCACTTTTTATTTCCTTTACTCTCCAAAAAGCTTAACAGGTGGTAAAATTCAGTTTCTATTTTTTAATTCATTGATCACAGAATGGAAATACTGAAAGTCACAGAATAGAAGCCTGCCTTTAAGGAGAAAAGAGAATGGAACATGTCCTACTTGCCTGTTACATCCCAGGCATTTTCATTTATAATCTCACTTAATCATTTTTCTCATTTAGTCCTCATCATTTGAATTTAGCTACCACTCCTTTTATAAACAGTCTGAGATTAAGATCTTACTGGAAATAGCATTAAAAATGTTTCATTTTATTCCAAAGTGCATGTTCTTTCCACTTTATCATATTGCTTTATAATATAAATGCTGCATAATTCATTATCTTTGGAAAACAAGAAAAGTGTATAGGTAGGCATTTTTTTATTACACATAACAAAAAGCCAACTCTAACCAGCTCGGGCAAAAACAGGAATGAATGACTGGTTCATGGACACTAAAATAGGGCTAGACTATCCTTGGGTGGAGCAGGGGTGTGGTTAGGCCTCAGAACCCTTGCCGCAGGGTCCTTCTGACCCATCTCTGTATCTCTTGAGGCTTCATCACTGTCAACACAGTGCAGCTCCTTCTGGTAGGATATCTGGTTCCTAACACATCCTGGACAGCAAAGAGATCACATCATTCAACCCTAAAGGAAATCAATCCTGAATATTCATTGGAAGTACTGATGCTGAAGCTGGAGCTCCAATACTCTGGCCCCCTGATGTGAAGAGCCGACTCACTGGAAAAGGCCCTGATGCTGGGAAAGACTGAAGGCAAAAGGAGAAGGGGGACAACAGAGGATTAGATGTTAAGACAGCATCACTGAGTCAATGGACATGAATTTCAGCAAACTCCAGGAGATGGTGAAAGACAGGGGAGCCTGGTGTGCTGCAGCCCAGGGGGTCACAAAGGGTCGGAAAAGACGCAGTGACTGAACAATAAATGCACCTGAAACTGTGGCTTTCACTTCCGCTCTAGAGCAGGACTGACTGCTCTGCTCAGCTCGAAAGTACAAAGTCCAAAATCCCCAAACCAAGGTCTTGATGGACCTAATTGAGGTGGGAGACCGGTCTGTGAGCATTTTTGGTAAAAGAAGGACCTGTGCCCCTACATGAAGGAGATGGGTAGGCAAATTAAGGGTTGTTTGTCCTCTACAATTGAGGGGCTTGGCTTGTGTGGAGAGTTCTCAAGTGCTTCAGACAATAGGGAAGATCCTTGAGGAGAACCCAGAGGTCCAGAGAGAATTAGACTTTGTGCTGGGCTTTAAAGGAGAGGAAAAGGGGAATTCCCTGGTGTTCCATGCTTCCATTGCAGGGGACACGGGTTTGATTTCTGGTCGGGGAACTAAGATCCCACAAACCCTGCCACATGGACAAAAAAGGATAGGAAGGGCTTGGATACGTATAGAGCAGAGGAGACATTAAAACTAGGTGAGGCAGAGTGCCTCCCTGAAAAGTAAAAACACCCAAGGAAACACAGTGGCTGGCCTATTCTAAGTCCTTCAGTCTTTGAGGACATCAGTGACAGTTTTTTGATCAAGCCAAACCTGTGAGTGACAGGCAAATCCTGGCTCAGTCTAGCAGTACTTGACTCTAACCTTGGGGGCCATTAGAACCACATGGGCCATAAAATACATAGCGAGGGCAAATAATTTACCCAAAGAGGCTCCCCCTCCAGTGCTGGGGTGTTCACCCAGGACCCCCCTGGCCCATCAACACAGTCCATCAAAATCTGGCATGGGTTCAGAGTTACATTGACACCCTCTCTCCCAGGTTGAGCACAGTCCTAAGAGTACCAGTAGGGTTGCTGCATCCACTCCCAGCATCCGAATACCTTTGGGACACCATCAGCAGTGACCTCATTTCAGACCTGCCCCTCACTACAAGAGTAGAGTGGGCCTAGATACTTTCATCATCCAGTGCTCTTCAAACCCTGCACCCACCCATACACACTCCCAGCTGTACCATCTGCTGCCCAACTTCTCCATTAATTGTTGGTCTCTCCCAACTCTGAGGGCTGCCCATCTGCTGCCTTTCCATGCTGCAGCCACTGTTTGTATTCTGGAGTGGGCAGAGCAAAACCTTCCCATGTCCACACAGCCTCCTGCCTACTGCACAGACTGACCATCCTCAAACTGAGTGTATACTGATGGGCATCCTAACTCCTCCTTCAGGCAACACAGCCAGGCCCCTAACACAGTGGGCATGGTGAGAACTACTTGCTACTCCTACACCCAAGACACTTTGGTTCACATCTGCCTCTACCAAAATTGCTAGCCTCTCAACAGCTTGCTACTATTCAGAGGCATGAGAGACCACTCAGAGACCTTCAGAAAATCTGACTCAAGAACCACCCACCTAAAGGAAGTTCTGCAGGCCTGTTACCTGGCTCTCTCAAGGTACCAGAGGTCATCAGTTCTGTGACTTTCTGGGGAAGTCTTCTCTCACTGATTCCTGTTCTGTCTGGTCAGCCAATCACTTCCCTTTCCCTCCAGCCCACATGTGCATACACAGGCACCCATAACAGCCCCCATGCCAGGCCACTTACAGAGTGCAACCTGTATATGTCATCCCAGAGGAATCCTCTATCACTTCCTGGTCTCCTCTGGCAGAAACAGGCCAAGATTTGCCCTCCACTAGAATTCAGGGAACTCCTGCTTTATCCACTGAAGGGGAGGGAATGAATGGGCAGGGGCTGCCCTCCTCCAGCCCTTTGAATGAATGGACTCTCTCAGCCAAAAGTCACAGACAACACAGAAAAGTCAGTCACAGAGAACAGCCCTGTGTATTTTGTTGGTGAATTTCCTAAGATGAACCTGCTTAACTCAACATAGTCCCTCTTTTTTTTTAATCTTATAGATTCTGATTTCCTACTTTTCTTCTGGCCCATTTCGTGATAGTTCCTGACATTCCTTATCTGATCCTCTTTTTAAACCTTCTTACAGGGACTTCCCCCCTGGTAGTCTAATGGTTAGAATTCCAGGCTTTCACTGCTGTGGCACAGGTTCAATCCCTGGTCAGGAAACAGATCCCACAAGTAATGTGGCCCAGGTAAACAAACAAAAAAAAAAACACAAAATCTCCTATCTGCCTGCCCTCCCACAACCAGGCTCCTTTCACATCTTTCTACCATCCCACCTATCTCAACAAGAAAGGGCGGGAGGACGACATGTTTACACTAGTGCTTTAATGTGCACAGAAATCACCCAGTCAGACCATATATTCAGAAATTCCAGGGTGGGGTCCAAGAGCCTGCAATTTTATCATCCAGCTGGATGAAGCAAGTTGCTGGACTGAAGCAATGCTGCCAGAGTGCAGGCTGCACTTCAAATCGCAGGATCTAATACCGGCGCTGGTGCAGACCCTCACCTCTCACTGCTAATGGGAGAGGGCAGTGCTTCTGGTCAGTAACAAGCACATAGCTATGTGGTTCAAGCCACAAATTAGTGGGAGCTGTTTTATGGCACATTACTGCAAAGCTGATCCTATGGATGAAGCCTTGCTCCTGGGAACTAATCACCATCTGATAGTTATAGAAATACAAAGCTGGTCTGCCACCATCTATTTTCCATGCAGTTTTTCACCCTCTCCCCAGACTATCATTTAAAGTTCAGAGTTTAACCGCTGGGTTCAAACCCGTTACTCTGTTACCCGTTTGAGCCATGTAATCTTAGGCAAGTTTTTTAAATCTCTGAGCCCATTTCTTCCTGTGGATGATGTGCATAGTAAATGAGATAGTCTGTTAAACATTCATTAAATACTATTACCCTTAACCTATTGTTCTGTTTCTCCTCTATCGTGTTTTTCTAACTTAGTTTTGGTGCTCTTCGTTCCTCAAGAGCGTTTGTACTTAAAACCATTGCCCTACAGCGAGTTCACAACCTGATAAAAGCAAAAGAAAGGCCAGAAGTAAACATGAAAAGGGATATTGCTATTCCTTTCCTTCATATGTTTTCCTTTGCTTTTTTCCCCCCAAATTTTCTATAACCAACAATGTAACTTACATTGTTAAGCTCAAGAAAAGGCAAGGTTCTAACCTTAAAAGAAAGGGGAATAAGCTACCACACCGTACTGATAAAAGTAGCAAAAGAAAGACGCTCCGGCGCCCAGGGCGGAGGCTGGTCACGCGGCCGCCCCCTCGGCTCCGCAAGCTGACGTCAGCCACGTTCTCCTCTCGCCGGCTCCACCGCTTCCGGCCACCTTGGGGCTTTTCTTCCACCAGGCGGCGCCGCAGAACGTTCTGTTGTCGACGTCTCTTGCGCAGCCGCGTCAAAGCCCCGGACACGTCACCACCTTCGCGTCTTTTCTGGAGAGCGCGGGAAGGCGCGAGCTGGAGGACGGTGACGTCACCGGGGTTCCCCGCGTGGCTCTCGGGGGCCGGGGCGGAGCCGGGGACGTGGCGCGCGCCGGGTGGGGGCCGTGGGTGGCGCCGGGCACAGGTCCTGCAGGGACTGACCGGGCCGCGCCCGCCGCCGACGCTGCCTCGTGACCCACTGTGGGGCCGGGCCGGCTGCCCGAGCTGCGGCAAAGGTGCTGAGGAGGCGGGCTCGGAGGGGAGGGGTGCTGGCGGCCCGGCGTGAATCTCTCCTGAGGTCTTAAGCCGGCCAGGCCGCGCAGGCGTCACCCTAACCTTCACATCCTATGTAAGGCCGGGCACCGACTTCCTGTTATCCTCGCGCGGTTGGGGCCCATCCTGGACTCTGGCCGGCTGGTCCGCCGGAGCGGCGGGGCACGTGGGGCCTGACTGTACCCAGAACCGCCGCGCCAGAGCCCGGGCCCCTCCCCGCCCAAGCCTCGCCCTGGCTGTCCTGCCTGGCGTGGAAGGAAAAGAGAGCATGGCCTCTGGCTGGCCTGTCTGCCCTGAGCGAGTCGTTCAGATCTCCTTTTCAAAACACGGTCCACTCCCCACTCACTAGTCTGTGCCTAGCAGCCTAGTAGTAGTCGGCCAGCAAAATGTAAAAAGTTGCTTTTCCACTTTTTCCCACCGGCCTAGAGTCACCCTAACCCTTAGAGCCACGTTGCAGGGCCGTTAATCCCGAGGTAGTTCTTAAAATGTTTTGTGTGGTTCTAATGGAGAGAAACTTCCCTTTTCCTAGCATGAGCTCCACAGCCTGCCCACTGAGTGGCTGTAGAAGAAAAGGTGGCAGAGGGCTCATCCATTATCTGATGAGTTGAATGTGGGGCCTGATGAGAATTTACGGAAGGGTGGTTAGGGGAATTTTCTCTGGGCCCCAGCACCTGTGATACTGCGAGGCCACAGGATTTCCTGCTGGGAGCCTTGTCTAGGGCACGCTGCCTTGTGGCACCGTGCAGTTGTCTTTCTGTTCTAGCTGCTCCTTCCTAGAATTTTTCATCTCATGTTACAGTACTATGGACATTTCCTGGGATGGCATGAGTGAGCCAGGAGGACAAGCCACTCTCCAGTAGCTTATAGGAAGCTGATCTAACAGAGTAAACAATGCAGGACTATCTCCTGGAAGGAAGAAATGTATCCTGGAGTGCTTGTGTAGCATATAGCAGGGACTGTATTTGCCTTTTCACACAAGTTCGTTCGTTAGTTTCCCACAGCTGGTCCTATGAGCTAGGTTTGAATTATCCTTTTATGGAGAGGAGGAAACTCTGGTTTAACAGGGTAAACGGTGTGCATCACTTCTTATAGCAAGAATGATAGAGCAAGTGATCTCAGAGGCCCTACTAAAGTTCCATTGCAGGACTCGGGCAAGAAAGAGACAGTAAGAGTCAGCCCTTTTCTAGAGTATGAGCTGCTCAGGACCACCCAGAGGGTAAGAGTGAAGGCATATTACACTAAAACCCTCTCCATATCCCAGTCTCTTGGCTACACCTGCTGTGTGTAAAAGGCAAAAAAGCAGGTTAAGTGATGAAGCGCTGAAGGGCAGCCTTTGAGACCCTAGAAGTCCCCAAAGACAAAGAAGGATCACCCCCCCACCCCCACCCCCATATACACTTTGCTTTGGTCATGGATGGGTTAATGGAAAGACTTGTGTATCAGACTGGGGCCTTTTTTTAGCACCATCTGGCAGAAGCCACCTCTCCTGCACCTGCTCCATGTACAAACCATTGCTCATTTGCCAGTCAGCAGTGTGAAAGAAGTGTGGTCAGTTTAAGTTAGGTTTACTGCTATCTCAGAGAGGTGTTCTCTGAACTTCATCCTGAGGTTGATAACCTGTACCCACTGCTAGTTGTTTGTGGAACTGCAAGAGACCCCGAGTAAAGGAACAAAGGCATAAGTCCTCTCTCCATTTTCGTTTGTTTCCTTTCTTTTTGTAAAATCTTGAACTTGGCTAGAGCAGAGGATAGACACATTCCCGGGATAAGGCAAACTGATAAGGGCCCAGGTATTTCGAAGTTGTTCCTCAAAGCCCAGGACTTTGTAGGTAAATATTCCCTAGTTTTGAACAAGGTAGGTAGCTGTTGTGTTTCAGATTGAGAGAGCAAATGAGCCTTGTTAGTTGACCCTGGGCCACTTTAAATGGAAGGTGTTTTTTTCCTTCCTCTTTGCTGCCAAAGCAATTCTTTCTGTGCTGTCTTAGGACCTTAGTTTGAAACCTACAAGGCATGGTCCCCCAGGTGCTTATTTGGAGAAATGTCTTCTATTTTGTCAGTGCAGTTTACGCACCACAGTGACAAGAAATAAGTTTGCCTTCATACCTGTAAAATCCACATATAAAGGATGATGAGCGCTCCGTGAGAGTAGACCTAGAAATTGTAAATTTGTTGCCCACATGGTTGAGGACACTGCAAGCACTGATCAGATGTCTGGGAGCAATCTCAAGAAGAAAAGGCTGGAACATGGTTTTAATTTAGGTTAAGTGATAAAGCAGTTTAGAGTCTAAACTGAGCAGAAGGGGTTTGGCCATCCTTGGAAGTAGAGCATTGGCCCTGGTACTACCTAAGGAAGGGCAGGCCTTATTTGAGGGAACTTGAGCAGTGTGATCCCTTGATCAAACTGCTCCTGTAGCAGGGAAGGGGCCCCTGCCATAAAGAGAGATGTGACTTTAGGTTGATTACTTTTGTTCTCAGTTTCTGTTAACCAAGCACTCTTTAGCCCTTGAGGAAAAGATCAGCCAGTCAGGCCAATTTAAGCATTCTAGTCCATTAGAATGTCCACAGTTCCTTGGTATGAATCTTTACATTGGCATTTGGTTTGTATGCCTTGCAACCTCTGTGTGAACTTGGTTAATAGGTGTTTTAGAGGTGGATCCTTTCACAAGGGATGGCTTAAAGGTGTAAGGCCCAGATCTGGGTCTTGTTAAAACAGCAAGAAATAAAGATGGGGAGGAAGGGCAGGAAGCCAGCTTTGCCAAGGAAATACTACCCTTGTCTTATTGTTGACCTTCCTTTTGCAATCACGTTCAGGAAAACTATCAGCACAAAGCAGAAAGTGTTAAATTCTAGATGAGGGATACAGGCATCAGGTGCTATGGATTCCAAGGTGGGGGGAGATTGCTGTGAGAGGTTAAAGAAAAGATGGTGTCACAGAAGAGGTGGGTAGGATTTGCCAAATGGATAGGATTTCAATAGATGGAGATGTTGCAGATGGAGAAGAAATATCCTCAGCCATTTCAGTGAAGTCCCTCTAGAGCTGATGTAAAATGTATGGTCATCTGATCTCTTAGCTGTTAAGCCAAAGAAAAAAACACTGTTGTGGCAGGAGAGGGAGTGGTAGGCCCCAGAGAAAAGGAAAGAAAAGGAACTGTTTAGTCAGCAGCTTGTTTATTTAACATGTCTTGAGTTTTTAGTATGTGCCAGGCGCTGAGCTGTGTCCAGGGGGGTATAGAAGTGAACAAAACAAACAAAAGCCCTACCTTTCCTTCTAGTGAGGAGAAAGACTATGGAAGGAAGGTAGGAAAGAAGAAGGGTTGGATGAAGGGCTATATAGTATGTCAGATGTGCTGTGGAGAAAATTAAAACAAGGATTGGGGAAGTTAGAGGATGTACTGAGGTTTTTTTTCTTTTTTTATTTTCTTCTTTTAAATGTTTAATGAATTATGTACAAGCTAATATAAAGGTAAAATATATGTGCAAGCTAAAGACCCAGATCTGGGCCTTTGATCATTTTCTGAGAGAAGGGGGAGCTGACCAGGTTGTGACCCAGAAGATAAAATTTGTCTGTGAATATGACTCACTGCCTGGGGAAAAGTAAGCCATGATGTATGAATGGAGCACTTCTGAAAGCAAGAAAAACCAGGTGCAATAATAGAAGAAAACAGAATTGTACTCTAAACCTCTAAATATGAATATTATGGTTTTAAGAAAATAGGTGTTAACCTTGTGAGATGTGATAGACCTAAGCAGGAAAAGAGGAAAGAGCTAAAGAAACACCTCTGCTCCTTTTCCTGCTCACGATGGGTGGGAAGGTGTGTGTGGGGGGTGCTGTCTGGGGGAGGGGGAGGGGAGAAAGTCAGGCCTTGAGACAAGGTAGCTGTGGAATCTGCAGAGACCGCATGTGTTTCCTCGAGAGGTTCACTGTTCACACATGTGAACATGCCTGTGAAGCTGGAGATAGGAAGTTCAGGAGGGATCTCAACCTGCTCACCTTGTATGTCACAGCACTGTTTTTTCTTTTCCTTTTTTATTAAAAATTGGGAAAAAAATAAAAATTGAGGCATAGTTACTTTATAATGTTGTGCTGATTTCTGCCGTACAGCAAAGTGCGGTTTGTTGTATGTGTATGTGTATGTCTGTGTGTATACATATCTCCTCTCCTGTTTGGACCTCCCACCCTTTCCACCTCTCTAGGTCACCACAGAGCACGAGATGAGCTCCCTGTGCTGTATACAGCAGGTTCCCACTAGCTGTCTGTTTTACACATGATAGTGTATATTTGATGGCGGTTATCTCAACTGAAAAGTCTGGTCCTGACCAACCCTGGAGTAAGAAATGGCAACCCATGCCAGGATTCTTGCCTAGCAAATTGCATGGACAGAGGAGCCTGGTGGGCTGCAGTCCATGGGATCACAAAGAATCAGGCATGACTGAACAACTGAGCACAGTGTATATATGTCAACCCGAATATTCCAGTTCCCCTGCCCCCATCTCCCCACCTTCTCTCCACATGTCTACTCTCTACTCTCTACTGCTGCCCTGCAGAGAGGCTTATCTTTGCCATATTTCTGATTCCATATATATATGCATTAATAGATGATATTTGTTTTTCTGATTTGCTTCACTCTGTATGATAGATTCTGTGTCCATCCATGTCTCTACAAATGATTCAGTTTTGTTCCTTTTTATGGCCAAGTAATATTCCATTGTCCCCATCTTTGCATGAAATGTTCCTTGGTATCTCTAATTTTCTTAAAGAGATCTCTAGTCTTTCCCATTCTATTGTTTTCCTCTGTTTCTTTGCACTGATTGCTGAGGAAGGCTTTCTTATCTCTCCTTGCTATTCTTTGGAACTCTGCATTCAAATAGGTATATCTTTCCTTTTCTCCTTTGCTTTTCGCTTAACTTCTTTTCATAGCTATTTGTAAGGCCTCCTCAGACAGCCATTTTGCTTTTTGCATTTCTTTTTCTTGGGGATGGTCTTGATTTCTGTCTCCTGTACAATGTCACGAACCTCCATCCATAGTTCATCAGGCACTCTGTCTATCAAATCTATTCCCTTAAATCTATTTCTCATTTCCACTGTATAAGGGATTTGATTTAGGTCATACCTGAATGGTCTAATGGTTTTCCCTACTTTCTTCAATTTAAGTCTGAATTTGGCAATAAGGAGCTCATGATCCTAGCCACAGTCAGCTCCCGGTCTTGTTTTTGTTGACTGTATAGAGCCTCTCCATCTTTGGCTGCAAATAATATAATCAATCTGATTTCGGTGTCGACCATCTGATGATGTCCATGTGTAGAGTCTTCTCTTGTGTTGTTGGAAGAGGGTATTTGCTATGACCAGTGTGTTCTCTTGGCAGAACTCTATTAGTCTTTGCCCTGCTTCATTCCGTATTCCAAGACCAAATTTGCCTGTTACTCCAGGTGTTTCTTGACTTCCTACTTTTGCATTCCAGTCCCTTATAATGAAAAGGACATCTTTTTTGGGTGTAGTTCTAAAAGGTCTTGTAGGTCTTCATAGAACTGTTTAACTTCAGCTTCTTCAACATTACTGGTTGGGGCATAGACTTGGATTACCGTGATATGGAATGGTTTGCCTTGGAAACAAACAGAGATCGTTTGGTTGTTTTTTAGACTGCATTCAAGTACTGCATTTCGGACTTTTTTGTTGACTATGATGGCTGCTCCATTTTTTTCTGAGGGATTCCTGCCCACAGTAGTAGATATAATGGTCATCTAAGTTAAATTCACCCATTCCAGTCCATCTTAGTTCACTGATTCCTAGAATGTTGACGTTCACCCTTGCCATCTCCTGTTTGACCACTTCCAATTTGCCTTGATTCATGGACCTGATATTCTAGGTTCCAATGCAGTATTGCTCTTTACAACATCAAACCCTGTTTCTATCACCAGTCCCATTCACAGCTGGGTGTTTTTGCTTTGGCTCCATGCCTTCATTCTTTCTGGAGTTATTTCTCCACTGATCTCCAGTAGCATATTGGGCACCTACTGACCTGGGGAGTTCATCTTTCAGTGTCCTATCTTTTTTCCTTTTCATACTGTTTATGGGGTTCTCAAGGCAAGAATACTGAAGTGGTTTGCCATTCCTTTCTCCAGTGGACCACATTCTGTCAGACCTCTCCACCATGACCCTCCCGTCTTGGGTGGCCCCACACAGCATGGCTTAGTTTCACTGAATTAGACAAGGCTGTGGTCTGTGTGATCAGATTGGCTAGTTTTCTGTGACTGTGGTTTCAGTCTGTCTGCTCTCTAATCCCCTCTCTTAGTGCCTACCATCATACTTGGGTTTCTCTTATCTTGGACGTGGGGTCTCTCTTCACGGCTGTTCCAGCAAAGTGCAGCCACTGCTCCTACCTCTGATGCGGGGTGGCACCTCTCGGCCACCGCCCCTGCCCTCGGGCAGCCGTGCTCGTGTGCCATGGCAGCCGTCTATGTACCACATCTTTATCCATTCATCTTTTGATGGCCTTTTACGTTGCTCTGTGTCCTGGCTGTTGTAAATAGTGCTGCAGTGAACACTGAGGTTCACATGTCTTTTTGCATTATTGCTTTCTCAGGGTATATGCCCAGTAGTAAGATTGCTAGGTCATATGGTAGTTCTATTTTTAGTTTTTTAAGAAACCTCTGTACTGTTCTCCATGGTGACTGTACGAGCTTATATTCCCAGCAACAGACAACACTGTTTTCTGACCAAGACTCAGAGCTATAAAGTTTATCATACTACTTGGTGCCAGAGGTGAAACTGGGACAGAAATATTGGCACTGTAAAAATGTTTTTATGACTTACAGAATAGTAGAAGTAGAAACTTGTGGTTGAGGCGAGAGCAAAGGTGGGTAGTATGAATACTAGTGTTAGTAGACACAGCTGAGAGATGTACAACAGGGCCTCAAAAGTCTACACTGACCTGTAACAACAGTCAGAGTCAGTAGTCATCTCTCTCCTCTTTGAAGCTGGGGAAACTGGTATGGCTTAGCTGAACTGGCTTAGCTCATCTTACACACTGGCTTTACCTGTCTCCTCCTCCCCTTATTAATGATAAGGTTAGGGAAACTTAAAAGGACTTCTTAATTGGTGGCAGGGGGGGGAGTAGAGATCACACTTGTGTTCTTGGCTGTCCCTCCCTGTTCTCCTATTCCTCTCTAGGTCTGTCCTTGGGCAAGTCTCTCTCCCTCTTGGAGTTCTGGCTTCCTTTCTGTGCACAAAGGACTTGAATTGATCTCTGTTGTTCCCTCTGACATTCTGTAAAGAGATTGGGGCCCCTTCATCTTAACTCAACCTGTTCATTTGGACATAGATTGGTCACTTAGAGATAGTTGGGTGTCATCCTTTTCTGAACAGTGTTTTCCTTTCTTTGCTTCCTCTGCCACAGAAAAGTTAATGGGAATAAGCACAAGAGAAGTTCTGTGGGGACCTGAGAAGTGGCATCTTGCCCAGACACTAATGGGCAATGGAGACCACCAGCTTTGTAGTCTCAGTCTGTGGTTTTGAAGAATCTTCAGATTGGTCAATAATTTCTGCATATGGTCTGGCTTTGCCCATGAGACATGATAAACATCCAGCATACTGTTCAACCTAAAAATGGCAGCCCCCTCTCCTGTCTGAGGTACTGATCCTGTGTGCACTCACTTCTTTCCACTCCCGCTGGCACTGCCTTAGTTCAGCCCATCTTCATCTCTTACCATAATGACTGCAGGTGGTCATCTGGTCTTCCTGCATGCACTTTAAGCCTCTTTAAGTCTTGCCCGAATATGCCTGTCTCCTATACAGCCCTGGTCATGTTATTCCCCTGCTTAGAACCCATCAGTGGCACCTCATTCTCTTCAGATATTTATTGGCAACTAATATGTACCAGTGTCTCCAACCCCTGGGAGACACAGAGGGAGACCCAGCTCCTGCCTTAGCATGACAACTAGGGCCTGGATCACCTGATTCTAATTTCCCCATCCATCCTCATCTTTTCCACCCCACTTTTCCCACCCTCGATTCTCAATCCACATAGCCATGGCTTCTCTCTCTCCTCTGTACCTTTGCCCATGATGCTATCACTGCTGAACATTCTTTCCTTCCCCACTTCCCCTGACCTGGTTCTATTTACTCTTCAGGTGTGCAGCTCAGGCATCACTCTTCCCTAACTCTCAGTGTGCCACCATGTTTGAAACAAGGCAGGCACACAACAAGAAGGGCCATCACACTCAACACCCACACAGTGCCTCACTGTACTTGATCTTGGCTCTCCATCTCCAACTGTGAACTCAAAGGCAGGGAACTGGGTCTGATTTGCCTTTGTGTTCTCAGACCCCCGTAGCATAGTCCTTAAAACCTCAGCAGTATTCTGTAAATGTTTGTTGAATGGATAAATGAATAAATGAATTAACAGATGAGTGCCCTGATCTGGAGCTTGCCACGACAAGCCTGAAGAACAGGGCCCTGGCTTACAGTTTCCTCTCCTTTTAATGGATCCTCTCTTTATCTTGTGGGCTTCCCTGGTGGCTCAGTGGTAAAGGATCTGCCTGCCAGTGCAGAAGATGCAGCTTCTATCCCTGGATCAGGAAGATACCCTGGAGAAGAAAATGGCAACCCACTCCAGTATCCTTGCATGGGAAATCCCATGACAGAGGAGCCTGGCGGGTTACAGTCCATGGGTTGTGAAAGAGTTGGACATAATTTACTGACGAAACAACTTTTTAATCTTGTAGTTCTCCCAGGGAGATGGCTTATAGTGTTCAAGATATAGCCTTAAACTGTTTTGCTGAACTGAACCGTTCAATGTGGATGGCAAACCCATGGGGCAATGGGGAATTCACAGGTGATCTTCAGAGTCACAAGTGAAACAGCACCTACCATCTTATATGGTAATGCTTATACCCCAAGTTTGTTAAATCTTGTTGTAAATTTGGTCCAAGGCTGTTTAAGACAGGGCTCTGGGAATTCCTTGATGGTTCAGTGGTTAGGACTCTGCACTTCCACTGCAGGAGGCACAGGTTTGATCCCTGGTTCATGGCAAATAGATGGGGAAACAGTGTCAGACTTTATTTTGGGGGGAGCTCCAAAATCACTGCAGATGGTGATTGCAGCCATGAAATTAAAAGATGCTTACTCCTTGGAAAGAAAGTTATGACCAACCTAGACAGCATATTAAAAACCAGAGACATCACTTTGCCACCAAAGATCCGTCTAGTCAAGTCTATGATTTTTCCAGTAGTCATGTGTAGATGTGAGAGTTAGACTATAAAGAAAGCTGAGCGCCGAAGAATTGATGCTTTTGAACTATGGTATTGGAGAGGACTCTTGAGAGTGACTTGGACTGCAAGGAGATCCAATCAGTCCATCCTAAAGGAGATCAGTCCTGGGTGTTCTTTGAAAGAACTGATGTTGAAGCTGAAACTCCAGTACTTTGGCCACCTGATGCGAAGAGCTGACTCATTTGAAAAGACCCTGATGCTGGGAAAGATTGAGGGCAGGAAGAGAAGGGGATGGCAGATGATGAGATGAGATGGTTGGATGGCATCACCAACTCAATGGACATGAGTTTGGGTAGGATCCGGGAATGATGGACAGGGAGGCCTGACGTGCTGCAGTCCATGGGGTTGCAAAGAATCAGACACGACTGAGCAACTGAACTGAACTGGGGAACTAACATCCTGGAAGCTGCACAGCATTGCCAAAAGAAAAAAAAAAAAGACCTTGTCTGCTGAGAATGTGTACATGGAGTCTTCCCCAGACCCCATTCCTTGAATTGGTTCATACCCCCCTCTTTGCTTGGAAGAAAATCTACCAGTTATTAATGGAAATAGGTGATTTTCATACCTGCTTGTGAACTCTTTTACAAACTGACCAATTTTCTGAGATTCTCACAGACACAATCTGGCAGTCTCCCATCTGTCGACTAGCTCAGATTTTTCAGTGAGGAAACCATGTTTCAAGCCAGGATGTCCTGACAGGAAACCTGAGAAAGGCAACACTCCTTCTTCCTGCCGCTGTGCTTTGTGTGGATCTGTGGAAGCCACAGTGGTGCAGTAGCTTCTGGCTACTTCTTTCAGTCTGTGTGCTCATGATCCATAAGCCAGGGCAGATAAATCTCACAGTGTCCTTCCTTGGGATGCTGTGCATGTGTGATACATGTGGGCCTACAGTCTCTGTGGTGTCTTCTGCTCTGTGTTCCCAGCACATTTAGCAGCACTGGCTAAATGACAGTGTTCCAGCCCAGTACTCTGCGGGGCCAGGGCAGATTATTAGTTCTAGACACCTGATTCCCTGCCAAGCTCAACGTTGCTGAGAATGACTTGCTTTTTGACTCACATTTGATTTGAGCAGAACCTTTCATTGAACGCACCTGGCATACATCTCAAATTTCCTGCATATTAGCCAAGGAATTCTAGCTACTGAAAGCTGAACACTATGACACTGTTATAACTAATTAACACCCTGAAAGGTTAGTGAATCTTGTGTGGATTACATTACCCAGTTTGAACTCTTGCTATGATCTTTATAATGTAAAAGCTATTTCTCAAAAGTCTTTAAAAAGAGAGAAGCTAGAGAAAACTATCCCTGTAAATCATATTTCTGAACACGGCTAATCATGAAAATGTTCACCACTTAGTGATATAGTTGATAGCTTGCAAATGGATTTAAAAGAACAAAACGAATGAGCCCAGACGTATTTATGAGCTGAAGATGTCCTAACAGGATTAGAGATTGAGGGCCGGAGCTGGGTCTCACATTTGTTTTTTGTCCCCAGCACAGGGCCTCAGACAGCCATGGATACATATTAGGTGTCAATTGACAGTCACTGAATTACTAAATGGAAACTTACTGGGGCTCTCTGCTCTGCTAAACTCTACACACAATTAGTCCTGCCCCATGGGATTCTTAGCACAGCAGATATTTTATGAGAGTTGTCACTCCGAGTTGATTGGATAGACAAAGTGAAACCAAGGGATTGTGTTTAAAACCAGATATATTTACTCTGCTAAGTTTTTATAACTGAGATATTCTACTTTGGATGAAGCTGGACAAAATGACCCCTAACTTGAGGTTTGTAGGTTTAGAAAAATATAGTTGTTGGTTTTGTTTTGTTTTGTTTTGTTTTTGAAGACACTGAAATGAACCCAGCAGGCCAGCTGGCAGGAAGTCAGACTGCAGTCCTTGCCTCAGAGGATGACACAGGCCAAAGGAGAGAAGCAAAACAAGGCAGCCAGAGCAAGTAAGTCATTTTGCAAAGCTTTGCAGAGCTTTCCAGATTTTTCTGGAAAAAGAAGAAAAGAAAGAGGAAAGGGCAGGAAGAGGATTGGTTAACAACTGGCTACAGAAATGCTGATGAGTAGCTTTGTGTTGGTTTTGTTTTTCTAAGTTAGGAGCACGGGGAAAGAGGGCGTGCTTGGCCTGGCACTGCTAGCAGGCCGGGCCGGGCGTCTTCCTGATCTCTGTGCTGATGCTGTTGTTCCAGCCACTGGAGGAATCCTGAGGCCTACACACTCCGTGTGTCTCATTGAAAAGCAGATGCAGACTGCCTTCCAAAGATGTCTAAGGCTTAGTGGAAGAGCATAAAGGACAAAGTTTTGTTTTATTTTATTTTGCTTTTAAAATGTTTATGTGTATTTACTTTTTTGAATTAGCAATTCATTATACATGGCTCAAAACTAAAATGGTATAAAAAGGTATATAACGAAAAGTTGGCACGACTGAGCGACCGAACTGACTGAACGAAAAGTCTCTCTCCTGTTTCTGTACCCCATCTGCCCATTTCCCCCATCCTAAATAGAAAACTCTTTGTTACTAGGTTTTGTTTATCCCACTACTGATATTTCTGTGCATGTGTGTGCATGCTCAGTCCCTCAGTTATGTCTGACTCTTTGCAACCCCATGGACCATGGCCTGCCAGGATCCTTGATCCATGGAATTTTCCAGACAAGAATACTGGATACTGGAGTGACTTGCATTTCCTACTCCAGGAGATATTCCCAACCAGCGATTGAACCTGTGTCTCCTGCATTGGCAGGCATATTCTTTACCACTGAGCCACCTGAGAAGCCTTTTATGCATATACAAGCTAAAATGTATATTCTTTACTCCATTCTAACAAATGGTGCCATGCTATACAAACCTTTTGCACCTTGTTGGGTTCCCCATCCTCCACCCCCACTTAACACTATATCTTGGAAACATTTCATTCTGTGTGTACAGAGAGCATTCTCAGTTTTATTTTTGTGGCTGCAGAGTTTTATACTGTATGAATGTAGTGTAATTTATCTGGTTCCCCTGAAGGAGGTTTAGGTTATTCCAATGTTTTGGTATTATGAGTAAGGGTATGGTCCTTAAAAACAGATGTGACTTCAAATCCTAGTCTGATGCTTGACTTCAGGCCTTCATTTCCTAATCTGTAAAGTGGGGATTATTTTATATTTTTATTATCTGTCTCATAACATTATCATGAAAGATTAATATATAAAGAACTTGAGAAATGGTAGGTACCCAGTGAAACCAATATATTATACCTTGCAACAAAGCATATTAGAATTTTATCTTGAAAGAGAAGATACTTTGATTATTCCTAATTAGAATAATCACATAAATTTAAATACTTTTTTCAGAATCAATGTATATTTATTATTTTTAAAACTCCAGATAAGTAAAAAGAGGAAAATACAGATAGCCTATAGTGGCGCTAATGGTAAAGAACCTGCCTGCCAATTCAGGAGACATAAGAGATGTGGGTTTGATCCCTGGGTTAGAAGGAAGAAGATCCACTGGAAGAGGATTCGGCAGCCCACTCCAGTATTCTTGCCTGGAGAATCCCCAGGGCAGAGGAGCCTGGCAGGCCACAGTCCATAGGGTCGCAAAGAGTTGACATGACTGAAGTGAATCAGCACATAACTGTACCACTTAAAAAAATTACTTATATGTTTTGATCTGTCTTATGAGTTATTTCTCTAACCAAATTTGCATATAGTATAAAATTCTGAACGGAATGGTGCAGTACATACTTTTTTTTATAACCTGCCTTCTTCAATTAACAGTGCTTGCAATCATCTCTCCATGTCATAAAATATTTTTCTCATTGTTTTTAATGACTGCCTAGTATGTCATCCTTTGGAGTTATAATAATTTATAATTTATTAAAAATTCTCTCTGGGTAGAGAATTTACTTATACATAAATATTTAATCTCTCTAAAATTAGTGGTGATTCATGATATGAGTTAAGTAATATAAGTTATTATTATTTTTTTACAAATGGTTAATTAGCAACTTGCCTGATATCCTTTATTGAACAAGCCACACTTACCCCACTAGTTTGAAATGCTATCTTAATCATTCTAAATCCTTATATAAGCATAGATAGAACTGATTTTAGATTTTATTCTATTCTGTAGATTGACTTCTCTGTTCTCATGTAGTAATCACAATTTCATTAAAGCACACTTAAATATCTACTGGTATAAGTCCCTCATTACATTTTTTTTTCCAAAAATGTTTTGACCATTTTAATTTTCTTATTTTTCTCAAAATGTTAGAATAATTTTTACAAATGCTAGAAAAGTAGAATTGGATGAAAAATTGAATTGTATTTAATTTAAACATCCTTTTGGGGATGTTTTTGTTTCCTGTGGCTGCTATAACAAATGACCAGACTTTATGGCTTAACAACAGAAATGAATTCTTGTAGTTTTGAAGGCCAGAAGTCTGAAATCTGTGTCACTGAGTCGAACTCAAGGTGTCAGCAATGCCACACTCCATCTGGAGGCTGGAGGGGAGAATCCATTCACTGCCTCTTCTAGTTTCTGGTGGCTACTGGCCTTCCTTGACTTTGAAGATACTTTGATTGCTCCCAATTAAATAGGAATGTGTGTGTGCTAAGTCTTGTCCAACTATTTGCATCCAGGGATTGAACCAGGTCTCCCTTATTGCAGGCAGATGCTTTACCGTCTGAGGGGACCATTTTTCAGTTTCCCACAGGGGAAAAATTGACATCTTTATAACTGGGATATTGTGATTTATTACAATAAAAAAGTATATTTTGTCTTCATCCCATTTCTGAAACTGTTGGAATTTCTAAATGATAAGAGCAGGGCTTCTCTGATGGCTCAGTGGTAAAGAATCCACCTGCCAGTGCAGGAGACATGAAATGCAGGTTTGATCCCTGGGACGGGAAGATTGCCCACAGAAGGGCATGGCAATCCACTCCAGTATTCTGGCCTGGAGAATGCTATGGACAGAGCAGCCTGGTGGGCTATAGTCCATAGGGTCACAGAGTTGGACGCGACTGAAGTGACTCAGCACACACGCAAACACACACAACTGATTCACTCTTTTCCTGCTTTGTTTTACCCGGCTTTCAAGCAAGAAGTGCCTGTCTGCAACCTATACTTTGTTATTGTTTCAGTCATTAAGTCATGTCTGACTCTTTTGCAACCCAATGACTGTAGCCCTCCAGGCTCCAAGGCAGAACACTGGAGTGAGTTGCCATTTCCTTCTCCAGGGAAGCGATTGAGCGAGTGTCTCCTGCTTTGGCAGGTAGATTGTTTACCACTGAGCTACAGGGCCTCATATATCACAAACACATACATAATAAATTATTTAAAGAACTCACAGGAATCTTTGCCCCTGAGTATCTTGTATTCAGTGCCAGTACAGTCCCACTTATAACCCTAAATATCTACTTGTATTGCTAACTGTATTCAAGGCTTTAGAAACCCTGTTCTCCATCTGTTAACCTGTTCTCAAAAGGGGACTTTGACGAAATGCAATGAAGGTTGTGGGTTGTGTGCCTCTGTGTTGGAAGATTGCTTTGGCATTCAGGGAAGAACAGACCACTTTATTATTAAGAGAAAAAAAACAAGGACTTCCCTGGCTGTCCAATGGTTAGGACTTTGTGCTTCCACTGCAGGAGGCAGGGATTCAATCCCCAGTCAGGGAGCTAAGATCCTTTATGCCACACAGTGCGGCCAGATACATAAATAAACATATCGAAGCTATTTTAAAAAAAATAATTGTTGGATCCTTTTTCTCAGATGGCAGAGGTATCAGTTTCCTATTGCAGCTATAACAAATTACCACAGACTTAATGGCTTAAAACGACGCAAGTTTAAAAAAAAAAGACACATGTTTACTATCTTACAGTTCTAGAGATCAGAAGTCCTAAAACTGAGGTGTTAGCAGGTCTCTGTTTCTTCTGAAAGCTCTAAAAGAGAATCTGGTTCCTCCTCTTTTTCTAATTTCTGGAGGCCAAGTATATTTCTTGGCTACGGCCCTATTCTCCATCTTTAAAGCCAGTGATATAGCATCTTCTAATCTCTCTTTCTTTCTCTGACCATCCTTCCTTCTCATATGAACCTTTGTGATTACACTGGGCCCACAAAGATAATCCCCCCCATTCATGATCCTTACCATAATCATACCTGTAAACTCTCTCTTGCCATAAAAAGTAACATGTTCACAAGTTCTGGTGATTAGGATAAGGCCTTCTCTGAAGTGAAGTGGCTCAGTCATGTCCGACTCTTTGCCTGCCAGGCTCCTCTGTCCATGGGATTCTCTAGGCAAGAATACTGGAATGGGTTACCATTTCCTTCTCCAGGGGATCTTCCCAACCCAGGGATCGAACCCAGGTCTCCTGCATTGGAGGCAGATGCTTTAACCTCTGAGCCACCAAGGCCTTCTCTACCATCAATATACCATAGTAGAGATACAACAGATTCCTGAAAAATAAAGTATGGTTTCCCAGTAGTGCAGATCATCAATTTTCTTTCTTCTTGATGTACTCATAGCTTACCAAATATTCACAGCATTGTACATGACAGTTTAGAAAATGAACTTTTTCAATATTAAGAGACTCATATTACTCTTAAATTTTCATAAATGTTCTGTGGTGTGCATAATTCTTTGTCAAATCAATATATATATATAATCCTAGAATTATAAATAATTCTGTTTTATAGAAATTAATATGTCATTCTGTTTAAGCTATTTGTTAAAAATTAAAGTTTGGATTTACTTTAATGTATTTAAATGTTTGATATTCATTAATTATGACATATTTTTCCTTTTAATTAAAAAAAACTTTAAAATTATTTTTTGGCCACATCATGTGCGATGTGAGATCTTAGTTCCCCAACCAAGGACTGAACCCTCACCCCCTACAGTGGAAGCTGAGTTCTAACCACTAGGCTGCCAAGGAAGGCCCTTAACTTTAATATTTTTCAGTGTCTTAGAAGAAATCTTATTTGTGAAAACTTGAAAAATAATTTAAATTTTTATATTTTACATTCATTAAAATTTTTGAGTTATTCAGATTTTATATACTTCAAATTCATTTTAATTTTTAATCCTTAGGTCTACACTATGCTATAGAAATATAACGCAAGCTAAAAATATAAATAAACTTTTTTTCGTATATCTTAAAAAGTAAAAGGTATAGGTGAGATTAATTTTTTTAAGGTATTTACTTATGTTTGGCTCTGCTGGGTCTTGGTTGCTGTTTGCAGGCATTTTCTAATTGCCACAAGCAGAGGCTTCTCATTGCGGTGGCTTCTCTTGTTGGGAAGCACTGGCTCCTGGTGCTTGGGCTTCGATAGTTTTGGCACACAGGCTTAGTTGCCCTGTGGTTTGTGGAATCTTCCTGGATCAAACCCGTGTCCCCTACCACCAGGGAAGTCTGGTGAAATTAATTTTCATAATACATTTTATTTACCAATGTATTCAAAATATTATCATTTCAGTATATAATAACTATATATTTCAATGAGAAATTGTGCATTTCTTTTTCTTTTTTCTGCAACAAGCCTTCAAACTTCATGTGCATTTTACACTTACCACACATCATTAGCTGAAGAAGGGAAAGGCTACCCACTCCAGTATTCTGGCCTGGAGAATTCCTTGGACTGTATAGTCCATGGGGTCTCAAAGAGTCATTCAGCACAACTGAACAACTTTCACACACACATCATTAGAGGTTTTGCCAAAATGAGCACAAGAGAAATAATTTTATGGACTGTATGATAATTTTAGAGTTATGTTTCTGAGGACTTCCCTGGTGGCTTAGTGGTAAAAAATCCACCTGCCAATTCAGGAGACAGGGGTTCTATCCCTGGTCCAAGAAGATCCTATATGCTGAGGAGCAACTAAGCCCGTGAGCCACAACTATTGAGCTTATGTACCACAACTACTGAAGCCGGTGTGCCCGAGAGCCCATGCTCCACAACAAGAAGAACCACTGCACTGCCCACTCACCGTAACTAGGTAAAAGCCCACGCAACAATAAAAACTCAGAACAGTCAAAGAGAAATTTTTTTAAATTATTTAAAAAAGAATTATGTTTATTTTATTACTTTATATTG
>SJYC01133614.1:0-80074 GCA_006408675.1 Madoqua kirkii | reverse complement strand
TTCAGAAGAAGATGGTTAATAATATAAATGCTGTTGAGAGGAAAAGAGTAATATTGACCAATAAGAGGCTCTCGGCTTTCTCCCTCTTCTTTTTCTCAAAACTCAGGTGGTCACAGGAACATGTTCCAGGTGGGACAGGGCTGACCATAGTGACCAGACAGGAGAGAACCGTCTCTGGGAAGAGTTGAACCCTAAGGACACTGGGGACTGGGGAGCTGTTGGAAAGGACACCAAATGAGGCCCACTTGGTGCCTTCCCAACCCTCCACCCCACCCTCCTCTTTGGTTCATGTAGTTGCCGGTATTTGGGTGCTGGTCCCTTCCGTCTGAGTCAGGAAAGAATCATTTCTAATCCTTTGGCTGACTTAAGTGAGGGACCTGTGTTGGCTTCTTTTAATGTTGGACTCCCAGTGAATGGGGGAGGCAGGGAACACCCACATATGGAAGCCGGTCTTACATGGAGTGAGGCACGTTGGTTCCTGGACTGTAACTGAAGACATCCCCAGCCTTGGCTTCTGACATAACTATCTTTTAGAATGTTTACTGAATGTTCAGACAGTTTTGCCCTCCAAGGTGGGGCCTGGAAGTACCTCAAGAGAGGCATTTTGTGGTGCAATAAAGCAGGGTTTCAACTAACCATCTCTCTCCTATTTGGGCCCCTGAACAGTCTAGGAACTTCCTAGAAGTGTATGAAGGGAGACAGAATAGGGTCACCGCCGAAGACTGGCCAGCCAATCCACAGAGATTCCCCGTGGTGTCAACTCACCTCAGGGCTTAGTCAGACTGGCCCTCAGCCTTGCCTGGCTTGAGACCTCATGTATTAACACACAGAGTGGATCAGCTCTCTGGGGGCTGATTCATTAATCCAACTTTCAGATACTCGTGTACGTGCCGGGATATTTTGACCTCCTAACCAACGTATTGTTTTTTTCCTGCTTCCTGTAACCCTCCTTCCCTTTGAGATGACTGCACCATGAGGCATCTTTCACCTCAAGGCTCCTGCCATAGAGCAGAATGCAGAGACTCGAAGGCTGACTTAGTCTGAGGGAGTTTCTTCTCGCAGCCCTAGATCAGGTTTTCCCAGACTGAAACGTGCAGGACCCCAGGCACCTGTGGAGGGCCCACACTTGCCCCTTGAGTATTCTCATGCCTGAGAGTGCAACAAAAAAAGCAAACACCATAACAGGTTGGCAGAGACTGCAGAAGAAAGGTAAAGCTTTTTTCCTTCTTTTATGAAAAAGAGATCCCACATTTTCATTTCACACTGAGTCCCCCAAATACGTAGCTGAACCTGCTGGCAGATAGAGCATTCCTGAAAGAATTAGCCAAGGTCTAAGAATATTCTGGGGGTTTTGTGGCTTTAGTAAGAATGTCAGTTAGCCCTGCCCAAATTTGGAACAATGTTGGGACTATTTCAAGGTACATGAAATGTCAACAATAGAGGTGAAGGACTGTTACTAAAGCAAATATGTAGTGACTGCACAAGGGATAAGTAAACATAAATCAAACTTGCCAAAAGGTGTTTGTGGCTATTCAGCTTCGTTTGGAAGAGGGATGAGGTGGATAGAATGGCTGTCTGGCTAGCTTCCCCTTGAAGCCAGAACTTTGCTTGTTTACCCGAGAATCTAGGAGTATATCTGAAGATTGAAACTTCAGGAAATCTTGATTTGAATAAAGAGTTGATCTCCCCACCTCATCTTTAAAATTGGGTGCCACCGAATTCTAGTTGTTGCCAATTCGTTACTGAGCAATAGTATCATGTGTTTATTTTCATTCTGTTCCTAGGAGAGCTGAACTTATTTCAAATGGGTCTTCCTTAAAAAAAAAAAAATCAGATATTGGTGTCCTTTTTTGAATTCTCCACTTAAATTCTTAATATTCTTATTTATTTGCAAGCCCTTCTTACATGTTAAAAGTAATATTTGCTTATATATGTTGCAAATAAGTTTTCCCAGTTTGTCCATTTCTTTTAACTGTCCCTCTGGACTGTCTCCAAAGCACAACATCCGATGGGAATGAATGAAGTCACAATAATACCAAAATTCATTAATTCAAATCAGTAGTCATCTAATTTACCACTAATAATCATCTACATTTACTGAGTACGTACTAAATGCTTCATGCACCATTCAAAGTGTTAGTGAAGGTACTCAGTCCTGTTCCACTCTGTGGGATCCCAGGCTCCTCTGTTCATGGGATTTCCCAGGCAAGAATACTGCAGTGGGTTGCCATTTCCTTCTCCAGGGATCTTTCTGACCCTGAGGAGATGGAACCTGGGTCTCCTGCATGACAGGCAGATACTTTAATGTCTGAGCCAACAAGAAAGCCCCATCTACCATTAATCCTTACAATAACCCCTGAGGGTGGGTACTGCTGTTAGTTCCATTTTATAGATGAAGAAACAGGTGGAAGAAGACAATTTGTGTTTACACAGCCTAGGAAGGGATGAAATATGGGTCTTGATACCTGTCTGACACCCACCCCAGGTTCCAACCCTAGACTGTCCAATACAGTAGCCATATGTGGCTATTGAGAACTTACATGACCTCCCCAATCTTGAAGCCCAAGGATGAAAGAATGAGATATATCTCATTAACTTTTAAATTGATTATATGTTGAAATAATTTTTTTACTACATTGGACTAAGTAAAATGCTTTACTGCTTTTAAATTTTTGCTAATGTGGTTACTAGAAAACTTTATTTCATTTTATTTTCTTGGCCACCCCACTTGGCTTGCAGGATCTTAGTTCCCCCAGCAGAGACTGAACCTACGACCTAGGCAGTGAGAGCACAGAGTCCTAGCCACTGGATCGTCAGAGAATTCACTCTTCTATTTTACTTTTTTTTGTTTTCCTTTAAAAAAAATTAAATATGAATCACTTTACATTAAGTGACAAGACAGTTCTAACTGCTTTCCTCCACTCCCATCCTTCACTTGGGTGTAGTCTGCGGTGCCTTGATTATTTTCCAGATGCACGCTCTGGCTTCTCTTTTTTTGATGGTGTAAACAACGAACATTTATTTCTCACAGTTTTGGAGACTGAGAATTCCAAGATCAAGGTGCTAGCAGATTCAGTGTCTAGTGACAAACCTCTTCCTGGCTTGCAGATGGTAAACCAGCTTCTTGCTGTGTCCTCAGATGGAGGAAAGCAAGCCTTTTTATAAATTTGTCAAATTGAAATCTCTAGGATTTTGCGTATTTTCATGTTTGCCTTTTATTAATTTTTAAAATATGCATTAAAATGGTAAATTTTAGGTTGCAAAAAAAAATGAAGTCCTCATACACTACATGAGTGAATCTTTAAAACGTTGTGCAAAGCAAAATAAACCTGACGCAAAAGGCCAAATATTGTGCGGTTCCTGACAGGAGATATCTAGAACCGGCAAATTTGTAAAGATGGAGAAAGTAGATGAGAGGTTACCAGGAGCTGAGGTAGTGGGGCGGGGGAAGGAGATAAAAAAGAAAAAGGGGGTGTGGAACAAAGGGCTGCTGAGCGGCCGGGGAGCGGGGCGGCGGGGCTCCGCGCCCGAGGCAGGCATCTTAGTCCGGGCGGGAGGCGGCGGCGGCCCGGCGGTGGGAGGCGCGGGGCCGAACAGAGGAGCGACGACCGCGGGGGATCGCCAGCCCGGGCTCAGGGCCCGGCCGACCGGCGGCGCGACAGAGCGAGGCAGGGACCCCGCCCGCGCAGCCTCCCCTGCCCTCCCGCAGGGGCCGGCGGCGCACGCGCCCTGCGCTCTCCCGGTGCTCCTTAACAAAGAGCCGGGAGGAAGCCCTTAGCGAAGCCCAAGAATAGGAAATAAAGCTGCCGGGCCCTCCCTCAGCTCTGGAGCGCCTCGGCCTGCGCTCCGGGCTCCTTGGCCTCAGGGACTTTATCGCGGATCTAGGGTACTGGGTGGTTTCTGCTTTTGTTTAGCACTTGCTCCTTTTTACTGTGTAAGTAGGAAGGAGTGCCCCCTCTCCCTTCCTCATCTTCCACTATCCCAGTTTTAACCTATATACTTCCGAGATTTTCCCCATGACCACGTAAAATCTCTCTCTCTCTCTCTCTCTCTCACACACACACACACACACACACACACACACAGTACTCCTTTTGTTTTACACATACACACATATGCACGCACACACGGCACTTCCTTTTGTTTTCCAAAATGGCATCGTATACACCGCTCTGCATCTTTTCTGTTCCTTATGGAAACCCCCAATCCCAGTTGGGATTCATTTAATATTAATCCACGGCATAAAGGGACCTCCTGCCATGCTGGTTTACTTAATAGTTCTGTCGTTTTACCACCGCGAATAGTGCTGACTTGCATGTCAAGCCCCGAGAGCGGGAGCAATTCCCCTCTTCACCGGGGAGATCTGCGAGGTCGTTCTCCCCAAGTCCACGAGCGTGTTGCCGGCCCGCCGGCTGTCAGCGTCACTCCCGCTTTCTGAGCAGATTCCGCAGGCAACACTCCCTCCATTTTCCTCCTTCCCACCCTGCTCTTCCTAAATGTCTTCCTCCTCCCTGGCAACCCAGCTTCCTCGCGGCCTCGGAGCTCTCTCCTCCCACTCCCGGACCACGGTTCACTGTCCCCTCCCCCTCACATTTTCAAGGTGCTCGTCTCCCGTCTCCCGTTCCGAAGGGAAAAAGAACCGTGACTCCTTTGTGTTATTTTCTTACTTCTTTCCTTCCATTTTCTATACAACTTGAAAACCTTTCTGTAATTATTTTGCTATTAGATAGTACATGCTCGTGGCTCATCATCCAAAGGTATATCTGAAAGGGAGAGACCACAGACAGATCCCTGTCTGTTAACCACCCATTTTTCTCCCAAGGCCCTGAGTGATACCACTTTTTTGTGTATTTTTCCACAACAATTATAGCAACGTATATGTCTTTCACACACTGTAGCCAGAGGTGCAGACTGCTCTGCAATGCTGCAGGATTTTTTGGAAGTCTACCTGGTCTCTCTGGCTCCTCACTGACTGCTCCCCACCCCCACCCCCCCTCACAGCATCAAGCTGCCTTCTCTGAGGGGCTGGAAACTCAGATCTAGTCCCTTTTCCATTCCCTCCCTTATCTGATCTGGTCCCGGCTGTGTGACCTTTGCAATATTTATCTCCCAGTTCCCTCCTCTTTGTTCCTCTGACTCCTCCTTCTTCGGACCTTCTCTGTCATCTTGCCAGGCCACTGCGGTAGCCTGCTGGCTGGCTCTCTTCCCAAGGTCTGGTGCTGACCTCTCATTTTGCTGCAGGTCCTTGATCCATTGCAAAGACTGTGTCATGGAAATGGCCCCTTAGATTCAGGAGATCGATCAAATTTATTGCAGGGAAGAAGCAGTGGCTTGGGTGACCAGAGGCTAGGGTAGAATCAAGAACCTGCCCTTTCCTCCCTTCCTACTGCCTTCAGCAAATTCCTTCCCGTCTCTGGTTTCCTCAGCAGATGAGTTCCAAGGCCCTCTGGCTCTAACCTCTGTGAGGCTACAATTACCATTCCATCCCTCTCAGCCCCACCCCACCTGCCCCTCTCTGTGCTGCTCCTTTCCACAATCAGCCATACTTTCCTTTCGCTCTCACTGCGCCTCTGGAAAGTCCTCCTTCTTACTCTAAATATCCAGATCCTACTCCTCTTCAAAGACCTGACTTTTAGCCATTTTCCTCCAAAAACCTCTACGGTGTCCCCCAATGAGAGGAACTACTTTGTCCTTGAAAGGCCCCTGTTGTCTTCAGTGGCATTCACCACACTGCTTTTTAGAGTTGTTCCATACCTGTCCTTCTACTGCTGTCTGTCCATCTCTTCCCCCAGGACACCCTAGCCTAATACTTTGCATATCGTAGAGGATGTGGTTTTAGGAGTCCCAAGACCTGGGCCCGAGTTCTGACACTCAATAATTGTTGTACTGAACATGTCATGTAGCCTTTCTGAGCTCATTTCTCCAAATGTAAAATGGGAATAACAGCCTGTTTCATAGTCTTGTTGTGTCCATTAGATGACGTGGGGAAAAGAGATTTATGAACTGTAGAGATATACAGATATAAATAATAATAGTAAAGACAAATATAACTCAGATGCTGGCAAGAATGATTGCCCTTCCAAAGAAGAATATTTTTTTAAGTAGGGAATCTGAAAAACGAAAGAACTTTTCCTCTTGGTTATAGTCTCAAAATTTGGGGATTGCATTCCAAGTCTTCCTTTTAGATCAGATATATGGTATTTAATATGAAGTCAAAACTAGAAATACTCTACACTTTAACAATGGGGCAGTGATTAAAGGATGGTTAGGTAACGAGAATAACATATGTGATCATCAAAATTATATTTTTGAAGAATGTGTAATGACATAGGAAAACTAGTCATAATTGGACTTGAAAGCTTATAAAGCAGGATACTAAACAGTGCGTGTGGAGCAGAGATGTAAGAGGGAAAGAGGCTTTCTCCATTTCTCTTCGTAACTTTTTATTAGACCTCCAAATCAGGAGCCTGCTGTCAGCCAGAGAACTTGGGATACATTCCTGGGCCATGGCTTATACAAATAGTTCACTCCCTGCCTCCCTAGAGTTGGGGCTTCAGGACCGATGAAGCAGGAGCCCAGTGCCTCAGGGGAAGCCACGGTCTACCCCAGATCCAGGGCCAGGCTTTGGCCTGCCTGTTTCCCCCTGGCTGACATTCTGGGTCTTTTCTCTACCACTTCTTCCAGCTGAACCGTGGCCTCCAGACAAATAGAACCCTCCAGGGCCTGCTTTGACAGTTTCCAGACTGGGTTTATAGGATCACTCCCTCCAGTCAAAATGCAGGCCCCACACACAAAATCTGGAGAACTACACTCCAAAAGTGAATAAGCAAAAGTGAGCCATCGCAGGGGCTTGGAAAAGCTAAAGGGACTCCAGGGAGGAGGTAGCATTTCTGCTAGCCATGGAAGGATGGTAGGAATTTGGCAATGGGAGATACTAAAATAAAGCCCTGTGATTGTTATCTTACCCATATTTTATATCCCAGAGCAATGGAGGAGAGATGTTTTGTTAAAATGTCTTTCCCGCTGATGATAACTTTTATTATAGAAAATAAAACAAAGATTAAAGAAGAGAGTCTCCTATAATCTATGACCAATGTAGAGCTGTGGTTTTCAATCCTGGTTAGCAGCTCCTGGGAAGCTTTTAAGAAATATCATGAACTATCTGCATGCAGACAATCTGATTCCCTTGGGATGAAGTGGGGTTTCCATGTACGCACACACATACACTCACACACAAAGACACATAAACCAACATCTCATCTCACCCCATCCATTAGCAAATCCTGCCAGTTTACCTTCAAAATATATCTAGGATATGAACACTTCTTACCATTTCCGCTGCCATCATCCTGGTCCAAGTTACTGCTTTCTGCCTGGGTTATTGCTGTGGCCTTCTAAATATCTCCGGGGCTTCCCTGGTGGCTCAGAGGTTAAAGCGTCCGCTTGCAATGCAGAAGACCTGGGTTCGATCCCTGGGTCGGCAAGATCCCCTGGAGAAGGAAATGGCAACCCACTCCAGTATTCGTGCCTGGAGAATCCCATGGACGGAGGAGCCTGGTGGGCTATAGTCCATGGGGTAGCAAAGAGTCGGACACGACTGAGCAACTTCACTTTCACTTTCTAACTATCTCCAGTTTCTATCTTCTGTCCCCATGCTCAACCCCAAATTCCGTTGTCTACATTGCACTCTGCAGAGTGATCCTTTAAAAGCATAACTCAGATCGTGTCTCTTCTCTACTCAAAAATCCCATTATGGCTCCCTGACTCATTCAAAGTAAAAGGCAACTCCTTAGAGTGGCTATAATGGCCTACATGACCTGACCTGGCTGCTTCACTGACTCGTCATGTCATGTCTCACTCCCCTCTTTGTTCACTGCCTTCCAGCCCCACGTCCTCTTTGCTCTTCCTCCAACACAAAAAGTGTGTTGATGCCTCAGGACCTTTGCACTTCCTGTCCTTTCTGCCTAGACTCCTTTCATATTTCTCACCTTTCCTTCAGGTCTCTGCTGCTACTGCTGCTAAGTCGCTTCAGTCGTGTCCGACTCTGTGTGACCCCAGAGATGGCAGCCCACCAGGCTCCTCCATCCCTGGGATTCTCCAGGCAAGAACACTGGAGTGGGTTGCCATTTCCTTCTCCAATGCAGGAAAGTGACAAGTGTCAATCCATTAGAGGGGTCTTCCCTAACTACCCTCGTGGAGAAGAAAATGGCAACCCACTCCAGTAGTCTTGCTTGGGAAATCCCATGGACAGAGGAGCCTGATGGGCTACAGTACATGTCGCAAAGAGTCGGACATGACTGAGCAGCCAGTTCCTGACTACACTAAATAAACTTGCAAAGTACCCCCCTCACCCACACTCCCTACACTCTTTTCTGCTTTACTTTTCTCCAGGAGAGTTTTTACCACCACACTTATCTATATTGTTAATCCCACATGCCAACTTAGTCTAAAAAGTCCCTCATGAAAACAACTTTTCTGCTTCTATCTCAAACCTCTCTTTCCATTTATTTTCAAAGTCCCATTGTCTGCCTTTCCCTAATCCTGTGTTCCCCAAACTTCTCCTTCCTCCTGCCTTCACCTGTCAGCTAACGGAAATGAATTCCAGAGGAGTTATCAGCCTGCCAGCCCCACAAATGGCCCAGACTCTAAGCCCAGGCTGGACTTAACTAGGACACTCTGCTATGCACGTTATTTATTTCAGTTTTTACACGAAGAAGATCTTAACATTCCTATTGTTGGACAGTTAGGGTGTTTTCCAAGTTTCTACTATTGCAGCAACCTTGAACACACCCATCATTGTTTCCTTGAGATAAATTATTTGAAGAGGAATTATTGAGTCAAAGGTACATGATATTCAAGGCTTCTGGTAGGGATTGCCAATTTTTCCTCCAGTTTATCTAACTATAGTCCCACCAGCTGTGTGTGATCCTTTTATATTCTTACCTCTTTGACAAAACTGGGTATTTAAAATACACTGGGAGGCGAAAAAAATATTTTAAGTAACATTATTGGTGAAGTTGGACATCTTTGCATTTCTCTCCCTTTAATGATTTGCCTCTGCCCTTTTCCCTTCTATTGGAATATGCAGACTTTTATGTATAACCATTTCAAAAATGTATTTTATTGAAGTATAGTTGATTTACAGTGTTGTGTTAGTACAGTCATTTTTATATTAAAAACATTGACTCTGAAATGTGTGTGCAAGTATTTTCTTCAGTTTGTTTTTTACCTTTCACTTCTATTTTATACTTTTAAAAAATAATTTAATTAATTGATTTTTATTTATTTATTTTTGCCTGTGCTGTGTCTCCACTGGTACGGGGACTTTTCTGTAGCTGTGCTGTGTGGGCTTTAATTGCGGTGGCTTCTCTGGCTGTGGAGCACGGGCTCTAGGGCATGCAGGTTTCAGTAGCTGCCACTCCTGGGCTCCAGAACACAGGCTCAATAGTTGTGGCCCACCCACGAGCTTAGTTGCTCCACGGCATGTGAGATCCTCTTTGACCAGGGATCCAACCCGTGTCTCCTGCATTGGCTGGTGGATTCTTTACCACTGAGCCACCAGGGAAACCCTCTCTTTGATACTTTTTAAGGCAGAAAAGTTAGGAATATTTTTAAAAACAAGTTTCTAAATCTTTTCTTTCTAGCTTTTGGTTTTGGCTTCATGCTTCTACATGGCAAGTTTTAAATAACCCTCATGATAGTCCCTGACAGCTGAAACCTAGTGTAAAATGCAGAGGATTATAAACCTAGGCATTCCAACTCTCAATCCACCTAGTCAGTGGCTTTTAAACTTTTTTTAAAAACTGATTTGTTGTAAAAAAAAAAAAAAAGTTTGTTTACATTGCAAGCCACTACCCTCAAAAATGTTTATTTTAAAAAATTATTTTAGGGAAGTACCTGGTGGTCCAGTGGTTAGGACTTAGCACCTTCATCACTGGGGCCTGGGTTCATCCCTGGCCAGGGAACTAAGATCCCACATGGCATGGTCAAAAGTTTTTTAAAAATAAAAAAGTATCAGTCTTAGTAAATTGACTTAGCCCATCAGTCAAGCCTGACCCAGAGTTTGTAAAACACAGATCAGAACCATGAAGAACCTGCTTTTCTGTCTCCCCAAATCTTACCCACTTCCATGCCACTTTCACTCATCTCCCACGCCTAGGGGTGACAGAGAGGCCAGACAGTCATCAGTCCATAGAGAACACTGAAGACCTTGTGTATAAGCACTGAAGCTGAACTAAGTTTTGATTGACATCTAACAGGCAAAAGCAAAAACTGGTTTTGGATTTCAATCCTGAGGTTTAGAATAAGGTTCTCTCTAGTTCATGGTTCTGAAACCCTTACCTTAACTATACTCACTTTAACATAGTCTTAGAAAACCCCTCTTGTCTACTGTGTAATCCAGGATTTGGCAACAAATGGTCAACAGGATCTGCTCCAGCTCAGCTGTTCTTGCAATCAGAACAGAGGGAAAGGGTGGCACTATTTTCTTGGGCAGAGAAACTAATCCGATGCAGTCTTTAAAGATACCTTTGTATGGAGAAGTCAGCCCCTCTGTGTAAAGGCAGAGAATCATTAGGTAACATACTCGGGTCAGAACACTGAATTCAAGTCCCTATTCTGTCTGGGATTCCCCAAGATTCTGTTCTAGGGCCAAGTCAGAACTCCTCTGTGCTTCATTTTTCTCATCCTTCAATAGTTGTAATAACAGCTTTCTCAGAATTGTAGAGACACGCAGTTGAACCAGCAGTAAGATGTTTTGCAAGGGTAGTGGTTGCTGGTGCAGATTCACTCACAGGCCTTCCTGACTTTAAAAGGCTGACCATTTAATGTAGTTAGTGATCTGTGCCTATAAGCTGAACTTGAGTTAGAGTTAATGGTTCTAATAACCTTAAATAAGTTGTAGAATTTAGGCCACGCTTGGTTATTGCTAGACGTGACTGGCTGTAGAGGCAGGTTTCTATGCAATGAGCCAAACACACACAGCTAAATGGAGTCAAATGCATGAAATACATATTAATTGTCTTTTTCAGAGAGCCCTCTGGGGTTCCTGGAGAGTGAACACAGCCTGCCACCCAGCCAGCTCTGAGCTTTCTAGATTGTAGTAGGCCTTCATTTCTTCTTCCCCTGAGCAACCCTCTGACCCACTAAACCCCCCAGGGTGCCTTTGGAAGGCAAATCCCAGAGGAAACACTTTGGCACAGGTGAGATGAATTTTAACAGTTTTTGAGAAGTTCGCTGAGGTTAAAATTGCAGATAATGCTGCCAAAGTTTGTAACTCCGAATAATGGTGAAACCGTGAATGGAACAATATGCAAAGCTTAGGCTGAATTTATATAGCTCAGAGCATTTCTACGGGGGCCTCTTGGGGTGACAGGGCACTCCTGATACCTTCTTCCCTCCCCCAGAAAATTTCCTTCTAGGGACACACCTAGACGTCTGCCTGGCCCACAGAGACTCCCCCTACGTCTCTGAGAAGAGAGCCAGCACCCGGGATGAGCTCCAGTGGCCAGTCTGGGGTCCAGAACTCCATTTCCCTGGCAGAGCTAATTGATAGATCTGGAGACACCTAACCGAGGCAGGAAACCAGATTCTGCTTCCTGAGAATTTGAAACCTGAATAGAGAGTCTCTGCGCCTGGCAAGCTCAAGTGTGTGTCACATGAACCACTGCATTCTAGAGAGAAGGTCCCCTAGCCACCTGGTTCCTGCCAGTCTGGCCCTGTTTCTTCAGTTCTCTGAGCCCCTAGTCTCCTTCCAGTAAAGTCCTATTTGGATCAGGGAGTCAAAGTTGTTTTGGGGAAACAAAACAAGAACCATACAAACTACTATGTAGAAAACAAATAATCAACAAGGATATATTGTATAGGGAATGTAGCCAATATTTTACAATAACTTTAAATGGAGTGTAATCTATAAACGTTTTGAATCACTAAGTTGTACACCTGAAACGAATATAATATTGTAAATCAACTATACCTCAATAAAAATGGCACAAATGAAATAAAAACCAAACCAAGTGATATAAGGAAGACATTATAAATATTACAGCATCCAGGAAGTCAAACCATAATGAAATGGAAAGAACATGAATTTGAATTTATTTTTTTCTTTAAAAAATTTTTCCACACCTGAAATAGTCTTGAATCTTGGTTCTTTAACTGGCCAGCTGTATAAATTTAGACAAGTTACCCTTTCTAAGCCTCAATTTGCTTGACCATGAAGTGGAGATTGCCAACCTCATAAAATCAGCTCTTTAATTAGTCTAGTGACACTTATTGTGGTCACTCAAGAGGGTATTTTTACTTATTTCTTAGATCTGAGCTGCATGACAGCTGAAACTTCTGGAAATTAGTGGCATTAGGGTACTTTGAGTATCACTGCACTTGAACATTTTGTTAAACCAGCAATCTTCTCTTTCTCCATTTTCTTTAGGAGGCATTGTGGTAGCAACTGAACATTCAGAATAGTCCTTTTGAAAAAATGGTGGTGAAAGACACGTAACATAAAATTACTGTCTTAACCATTTTTAAGCGTACAGTTCAGTGGCAGTAAGTACATTCACGTTGTTATGCAACCAGGGGATTTACTCAACATTTTTATGCTTTACTAAAAATAAACAAAAACCTTTCAAACCCTTTGTCAGACCACTTGTCTCTATTTTTTCTGGATTGGAAACTGCAGTGACTGTTAGTATGAACTGGGTCAAATTCTAAGCAGGTTTGAGCTCAGCCCAGGGGAACAGTTCTCAGAAGCTACTACCAAAAGAGAATTCAGGAATTGTCTTGTCCAGGGGCCTTAATTTACATGATAGCTCAGTTGGCTGGTCATTTAGACAGCAGACCTTAACTGAGCCTGTGTCTCAAGAACCGGGATGGGTGCTGGAGGGTGGACACAGCTGGAGTGGCCCAGCCACTGTCCATCCTAATGGAGCTCATGCTGCCCAGAGGGGAATATGACACACGGGCCAGGTCAACAGGTTCTGTGGGCTGGAGAGTAGGAGAAAGGCACAGATCTACACGAGATGGAATAAAAATTGTCCTTCCGAGGACATGGAGAAGAACTTAGGTTTTACTGATTTTTTTTTCTACTGGTCATGGAGGTGGTTCAATAACTTTAAATGGAGTGTAATCTATAAACGTTTTGAATCACTAAGTTGTACACCTGAAACGAATATAATATTGTAAATCAACTATACCTCAATAAAAATGGCACAAAATGAAATAAAAACCAAACCAAGTGATATAAGGAAGACATTATAAATATTACAGCATCCAGGAAGTCAAACCATAATGAAATGGAAAGAACATGAATTTGAATTTATTTTTTTCTTTAAAAAATTTTTCCACACCTGAAATAGTCTTGAATCTTGGTTCTTTAACTGGCCAGCTGTATAAATTTAGACAAGTTACCCTTTCTAAGCCTCAATTTGCTTGACCATGAAGTGGAGATTGCCAACCTCATAAAATCAGCTCTTTAATTAGTCTAGTGACACTTATTGTGGTCACTCAAGAGGGTATTTTTACTTATTTCTTAGATCTGAGCTGCATGACAGCTGAAACTTCTGGAAATTAGTGGCATTAGGGTACTTTGAGTATCACTGCACTTGAACATTTTGTTAAACCAGCAATCTTCTCTTTCTCCATTTTCTTTAGGAGGCATTGTGGTAGCAACTGAACATTCAGAATAGTCCTTTTGAAAAAATGGTGGTGAAAGACACGTAACATAAAATTACTGTCTTAACCATTTTTAAGCGTACAGTTCAGTGGCAGTAAGTACATTCACGTTGTTATGCAACCAGGGGATTTACTCAACATTTTTATGCTTTACTAAAAATAAACAAAAACCTTTCAAACCCTTTGTCAGACCACTTGTCTCTATTTTTTCTGGATTGGAAACTGCAGTGACTGTTAGTATGAACTGGGTCAAATTCTAAGCAGGTTTGAGCTCAGCCCAGGGGAACAGTTCTCAGAAGCTACTACCAAAAGAGAATTCAGGAATTGTCTTGTCCAGGGGCCTTAATTTACATGATAGCTCAGTTGGCTGGTCATTTAGACAGCAGACCTTAACTGAGCCTGTGTCTCAAGAACCGGGATGGGTGCTGGAGGGTGGACACAGCTGGAGTGGCCCAGCCACTGTCCATCCTAATGGAGCTCATGCTGCCCAGAGGGGAATATGACACACGGGCCAGGTCAACAGGTTCTGTGGGCTGGAGAGTAGGAGAAAGGCACAGATCTACACGAGATGGAATAAAAATTGTCCTTCCGAGGACATGGAGAAGAACTTAGGTTTTACTGATTTTTTTTTCTACTGGTCATGGAGGTGGTCTGGTAGGAGTCAAGCTGGAGACTGATTCGAAGGTAGGGAGGAACATGTCAGATGTGCTTTTCAGAGCATGCACTGGCAGCATGCAGACAGATGGTGGGCTGGAGGGCCCCAGAATGGGACTCGGGGGTTTGGAGAGAGGCCTTTTGGCATCTAATGCTTGGAAACATGAAATATCGTTTTTCAAATGATACAGTGAGAGAACCAAGACCATAGCTCAGTCCCATGTTCTTTCTGAGTGCCCTTGAAGTGAAGGGTTTTTCAAATCTTTGCGTATCAGAATTTGCTGATGTTTCCTTTCCAAGAAAACTCCCCCACCCTGTCCTTGTTCTTCCCTACATTCCATCACCAGTTTCCCCAGGGTCTTGTTGGAGGAAAGTCCCTGCTCTGAGAATATGGTAGGAATAAAACTTGCCAGAAAAATGTGAAGCATGCAGAACCATGCCACCTCCACACTAGCCACAGGCTTTGTAATGCTATCTTTATGCTTCCAGATAAAGAGATCAAAGTTTCTCCAAGATCTGAGTCCCCAGGCTAATTTACATGAGGAGGGTGGGGGTAGGAAGAGTGAGATAGCATGACAGGATACAGAGGGAAATTTTTGTTTCACAGGTGATGTCACCATCATGGCCAACAGCACAGGATCCCTGTAGAGAGGGGACATGCCCTGGGGAATCACACACAAAATTTAAGGCACAGTCTGCCCTCAATCTAGAATTCTGGAATGGGGACTTCTCTAGTAGTCCAGTGGCTAAGATTCTGAGCTCCCAATTCGGCGACCTGGGGTTCCATCCCTGGTCAGAGAACTAGATCCCACATGCCACAGTTAAGAGTTCCCATGCCACATGGCACAGCCAAATAAATAAATAGAATTCTGAAATTTCAACACTAGAAGAGGTCTTCAGTTCAGTTCAGTTCAGTTGCTCAGTCGTGTCCTACTCTTTGCAACCCCATGGACTGCAGCAGACTCCAATATTTTGGCCACCTGATGCGAAGAGCTGACTCATTTGAAAAGACTCTGATGTTGGGAATGATTGAAGGCAGGAGGAGAAGGGGACGACAGAGGATGAGATGGTTAGATGGCATCACCGACTCTATTGACATGAGTTTGGGTAAACTCTGGGAGTTGATGATGGACAGGGAGGCCTGGCGTGCTGAGGTTCATGGGGCCGCAAAGAGTTGGACCCGACTGAGCAACTGAATTGAACTGAACTAGACTGCAGCACGCCAGGCCTCCCTGTCCATCACCAACTCCCGGAGTTTACCCAAACTCACATCCATTGAGTCGGTGATGCCATCTAAGCATCTCATCCTCTGTCGTCCCCTTCTCCTCTCGCCTTCAATCTTTTCCAGCATCAGGGTCTTTTCCAATGAGTCAGCTCTTCGTATCAGGTGGCCAAAGTATCAAAATTTCAGCTTCAACATCAGTCCTTCCAGTGAACATTCAGGACTGATTTCCTTTATGATGGACTGGCTGGATCTCCTTGCAGTCCAAAGGACTCTCAAGAGTCTTTTCCAAAACCACAGTTCGAAAGCATCAATTCTTCGGCGCTCAGCTTTCTTTATAGTCCAGCTCTCACATCCATATGTGACTACTAGAAAAAGAAGAGGTCTTAGGCCGGTCTAAGCCAACTTACCCATTTTACAGATTGGGGAATTAAGATCTCTGAAGTTGCAGACTGAACTGGAAAGGAGTGCTCTTGGCTTTAAAAAAAATTTTTTTCCAATTGAAATATATGTGACATATAACACTGTGTGATTGTGTAAATTTAAGGTGTTCAGCATGTTAATTTGGTACCTTTATATATTGTTAATGATTGCCATTGCAGTAATAATTAGCATCTCTGTAATGATACATAATTACCTTTTCTTTTTAGTGGTTGGACATTAAGTTCTGATCTCTCATTAGATATGATGGTTATAAAACAATACTGTTGTCTACTGTTTACTACACTGTGCATTAAATCTCTGGAGCTTATTTACTGCTCTTTGCAAGTACTCTGGGCTTTCTGTCCAGTGTACTTTCCACAACTTCCTGCTGATTTCACCCGCAAGCATATGTGCATATGGGTATAGATTTATAAACACATAAAACTTCATCAGTTTGCCCAAGGGTAGCTGTATTTAAAAAATACACAAGTTCAGAAAAAGTCCAAGTCAAAATGCTCAGCCTTTATGAAGCTCTAGGGCTTTGTCCCCTTTCTTGTACTGAGCTCCATTCACCCCAGCAGCTCACTGTCATGAGTTCAGGACATGGGCACACCTTCAGCTGGTCAGGTGGGCAGAATGAACCAGAAGCAAACAGATGAGAGAGCATGGGGTTGGGAGATCCAAACTCCATATGGACCAGTTAACTTTTTACTCCAGTATTCTCATTCACGATTGCACATTAGAACCACCCCCTGCCTGAGCAGCTTAAAAAAAACCCAAACCCAGACCCGAAACTAGACTAATTACATCACAGTCTCTAAGGATGGGGCCCAGGTGTCAGCATTGCCCCAAGCTCCCCAGCTTATTGCACTGGGCAGCCAAGTGGAGAACCACTGTTCTTTCCTCAGTCACATCCTGAACCTCTTCCTCTGACCAGCATGTCAAAAAAGTTTGGCAACCTTTGTTTAAAAAAAAAAAAGGGAAAGAGAATGCAGCTAGATGGCTGTATGTTTCAATTATGTTAAAAAAAAAAACATCTAAAATGTACATGATGAGGGTAAGTTTTTAACTTGGATATTCTCTACTGTCTGACAGTCTATGATGTCACGGTAGGCATCTGTGATGTACCCCAGCTAGACTCCAGGGTCTTTACCATCAGGAAGGTAGTTTGGCCAGTTGGTTAATAATATGGGTTCTGGAAGTCAGTGCGCTTTCTTAACTAGGGCAAGTTACTAAATCAGTGAAAAGTGCCTGGCAAGTAGTCAGCCTTGTAAAAACTGGAGCCATTATTAATATTATATGGCTTTGTACCTTCATGCTTCCTTGGACAGAGTAGGTGTCCAATAAAACTTCATTGGGTGAAGGGCATATCCCCACACTGTCCAACAGAAATATCAGGGAAGCCAGAAATGTGGTTTCAACTTTGCTAATAGCTACCTTTTAAACAGTAAAATGAAACAGGTGAAATTAATTTTAATAACAGGTTACTTACTATGTTCAAATATGATTATTTCAACTGTGTAGTCAGTATAAAAAAGTATCAATAAATGATTAATGAGCTATTTTACACATTTTTCTCCCTATGTACTACATCTTTGAAATCTGGTGTGCATTTGGCATCTAATTCAAACCAGCCACATTTCACGTGCTCACCAGCCACATATGGCAACCTATGCATTGGGCAGCATAATTCAATGTTTCCTTCATGTCTCAAAACCTGCACATTGAGAGTGTCCGTTAATGTGCTTCTCTGGGCTGTTCCTACCTCCTGACCCCTCACAGGGGCATCCATGCTAGGCAGCCCTTCTCTTGTTCCCACTGGAGCCTGTGTTGAAAAAGGTCACAGTTTCTGACCTAATGTTAACCTGATCTTTGAACATCTCCAGGGCTTTGTAAGAGACATTGGTCTCATCCTTGCTTCAGCTTGTGTGCTTCCACCACAAATCTGCAGCCGTAAGCGGAAAGTTACATTTTTGTCTTGATTTTTGTGAAAATATTTGCTTGACCCAAAAGGCAGCCTGCCCAAGGACAGGGTGGGAAGTTCACAGGAGCCACTGTACCTGCAGCTCTTCCTGCCCAGGCCCCGCCCACACCCCGCCCACTAGGGGCGGCAGCCTCCTGACCTCTGCAGCCCAGCAGCATGAGTCATCTTGATCACTTGTTCAAACCTCCCCTCTGGTCTCAGAGCTGCTTTTGTTTTTCGGTTGAATAGGCAGCCTGAAATACACACACACACACACACACACACACACACACACTCTGAGTGAGCCAGGCTTGGTTGTTAAGTGGAAAAGCGTATTGTTTGCCGTAACTACTGTCATATTCCTCAGCCTGGAGTTCTACTGCCATTCCAGGGGCCCCTGGGTCTCTCTGTCAAGGAAACTTTCTGTGTTTTAATTTAAGGCAGGAGAGGAATTCAGATTCTGACCAAAGGGCAGAACAAGGCAGGAATCTGTCCTCTCGTGACTGGGGGTATGTCCACACCCCCACAGGACACTGAGGCTTCAGTCAGAACTGCCGAGCCTCTCTTTATTCTCCCAACTAGGTTTGGGGTCTCCGTATGCAAAATGTACTCTCTTTTTTGTCTCTGCAGTGTGGCTTTCAGGATCTCATTTTCCTGACCAGGGATTGAACTTGGGCCCACTGCATTGGTTAAGCATGGAATCTTAACCACTGGACTGCCAGGGAATTCCCATAAAGGTACTTACTGACCGCAGCAATACTCAACCATGGTTGCACATTAGAATCACTGGGGCAGCTTTTTTCTTTCATTTATACATATTTATGCATTCATTTATTTTAATTTTTAGTTTATTGATGTACAGTTGATTTACAATGTTGCGTTACTTTCTGCTATCCAACAAAGTAACTCAGTTATACATACAGATATTTTCTTTTTTATATTGTTTCCCATTATGGTTTGTCTCAGGATACTGAGCATAGTTCCTTCCCTATGCTATATAGTAGGACCTTGTTGTTTAACAAGGGGCAGCTTTTTAAATTCCTGATGCCCAAGGTAAAAAACAGACCAATTAAACTGGAATCTCTTTAGGCCTTTACTCTGACCAGGTGGGTTTAAGATTTCCAGTTTCAGCTGGAAGCCTAAGTCTGCCCGGTAGCCCTTCGGGCCTCCCTATTCAGCAGGCCCCGCCTGTGATTCTGCACCCCGACTGCCGTCCAGACTCCCATCCTCCTTCCTCTGGCAGTCAGGGTCAGAAAGGACAGAGGTGGGTAGTTAATTTCTCCTGAGACACCCAGTCCTCACCCATCTTACATCCTCCTTTGCACTTCAGAGAAAGTGGAGACTGAGGCCAACGGGGTCCCCAGCCCAGGAGCCCATCCTTTGCACACCCTCTGTGCTCTGTTTACCTGTATTTTCCCTGTATTTCTTTCTCAAACTTTTAGTCTGTTTCATAGTCTTTTCACTTTCAACTTACAAACATTCTCAAGTCACTGCCACCTGAAAAATCGGAGTCTCTTTCTCAGTTCTGTCTCCCTTTCAATTTAGTCTTGTATCTCTTGGTTTCTCTTCCCTGTGAAGCTTCTTGAAGGAGTCCTTATGGTGGTCTGTACTTTCTCACCTCTCCCCAACCTGCCACAGGTGAGCTCAGCTCCATCACAATATGGACACTTGCTAAGGTCATGGGTGACCTCCTAGACACTAAATCCTTGGCCTGTTTTCCATCTTCCTCTTCTCACTCTTTGGCTGTGTTGATCACCTCCTTTCCCTCGAAATTCATCTTTGGTCTTCTGGGACTCCTTCTTTACTGATTTCCTCTCATCTTTTGATGGTGTCCTCTTGGCTTTATTCAGCCTTGAGACTGATGTTCCCTAGTTCTATCCTTGACCTTCTCTCTTTGTGAATTTCTCTATTCCAAGGCTTCAACTCCTACCTACATGATCTTAACTCCCAAATCTTTGTCTCCAGCCCAGATTTCTTACATGTCCAGCTGTCTCCTGGACATCTCCACACTAATACCCCTCTGAACATGTCCAGAATAGAACCATTATATTTCTTCCATCAAATTTGCTTTTACTCTAGTCATCATACTTAACAGTGAAATACTAGAAGTATTACCATGAAAGGAATGCAAAAAGTTACCCACTGTCATCTCTATAATTTAGAATTGTTCTCAAAGGACAATAGAAACCTGAATAGAAAAATCTATTCAATCCACTGTCTTATGAGAAAAATCAATAAGAACAATACATATTGGCAAGAAGATAATTGTCATATTTGCAAATGTGGAAAATTCCAGGGAATCACATGAAAAACAAAGCTAATCAAGTTAGTAAAGTTGTCTGTTACAAATTAACAACACACTAAGACCACAGCATTGCTTTACGCTATTATCCCTTCACTCATGTAAAAATTTATATAGTGCCTACAGGGGAGCTACAGTTATGAACAAAAGGTATGTAGTCTCTGCTCTCATGAAGCCTACACTCTGGTAATAAGAAGTTAGATGCTGTATCAGTAAAAAAGGTCTCACCACAAATATAAAATATCTAGGAACAAAGCTAACCAGTAATGTGTAGGACTTAGAATAAAACTATTCAGAAATGTGTTAGTCACTCAGTTGTGTTCAACTCTTTGAGACCCCATGAACTGTAGCCCACCAGGCTCCTCTGTTAATGGAATTCTCCACACAAGAACTGGAGTAGGTTGCCATTCTCTTCTCCAGGAGATCTTATTGACCCAGGAATCAAACTCAGGTCTCCTGCTTTGCAGGCGGATTCTTCACTGTCTAAGCCACCAGGGACTCCTCAGAAACATGAAGGGAATCTTTAAAAATGGAAAGAAATACCATGTACCTAAATTGGGAATGAATTTTAAATTTTTATAAAATTTAAATGAATATGAATTTTAAGTTTTGTTAACTTATTCTGGAGGCACTTTGATTCAATAAATGTAGAAGTTTAAATGAGAGAAAATATTCAAGAATGTGTTGCAAAGTGTATAAACCTTATGCTACTAGTCATTACCTTCTAGTGCATGGAAGTAATAACCAAAAAAGGTGGAGATGGCACAGGAAAAGACAGGCATATTGATAAGACAGAAAGGAAAGTCTAGAATAAAAAAGAATGTAATTTCTAGTAAAAGTCTTCTCATATCAAGGGAGAAGAAGAAGGATTAGTCTCTGTTGTGCTTTGCTAAGTCGCTCAGTCCTGTCCGACTCTTTGCGACCCCCGTGGACTGTAGCCGGCCAAGCTCCTCTGTCCATGGGGATTCTCCAGGCAAGAATACTGGAGTGGGTTGCCATGGCCCCCTCCAGGTGATCTTCCCAACCCAGGGATCAAACCCAGGTCTCCCACACTGTAGGCGGATTTTTTACCATCTTAGTCACTAGGGAAGCCCAAGAATATGGGTCGACTATCCCTTCTCCAGGGGATCTTCCCTGACCCAGCAGCTGAATTGCAGACTCCTGCAATTGCAGGTGGATTCTTTACCAGCTGAGCTACCAGAGAAGCCCTAAGGATTAATCTGCTGCTGCTGCTGCTAAGTCGCTTCAGTCGTGTAAATTACAGAGTTTCATCTTGATACCAAGTGGCTACCTTGAAACTATCAAGTTTCATCTTGATACCAGGGCAGGAGGTGGCTGCCCTGAAGTGCTAGCAGGGCTGTGAGGCCTAGTCTAGGCTTAGCCAGGAGTTCTGCATTTGATTAGAAATGTCTTCCAGGGGCCCAGGAACAGAAAACTACACTAAGGCACATATTTGTCATTCCTAGATTATTCAAGAAATATCAATGGGATAACTAGCCAGCAATTTGGGGAAAAAACTATTAGCTTTCTCTTCCATATATACCACAATCAATTTCAGATGGATTAGATTTAAATGTAAAAGATGAAAATATAAAACACTAGAAGAAAAAACGATTTTTTTTCTAATAATTGTGGTTCGGCAAGGATTTCCCAAGCGTGACACTAAAGGCAGAAACCATAAAGTTAAAGATTGATAGATTTAGCTTCTTAGTCATTAGACACTTGTGCAGAACAGAAGTTAAAAGGAAACTGACAAATTGAGGGGAAAAATGCAGTATATAGATTAATATTGTCTTATATAATGAGTTCCTCAATCAATATGAAAAATATGACCACTCCAATAGAAAAAAATGAAAAAGATGTTAATAGGTAATCCACCAACAGAGAAATGCAAACAGCTGAGAAACATAATTTTTTCTTTTTTTTTTTAATCACCAATAATCTAAGGAATGAAAATTCACACAATGCAATGATATTTGTTTTCACTTGCCAGATTGGCAAAGAAAAATCTCTAGTCTGTTTGAGAATATGGGAAACAATACTGGGAAAAATCCCTGCTAATGCAGTTTAGCCATCTTGGCTGCAAAAATCCACTCTGTAATGGTTTCTGATTACCTTTTTCAGAGAGCAGTCAAGTTCTAGAAGGTAGCATTTACTGGAGAGATTTGCAAAAAGTTGCAAAAGGAGATCTCTGTAGCTAAGCTAGAATTCTGTAAATTTGTGGTTAGCTAGAATATCCTGTCAGTCCGTTAAGTTCTAGTTTCCTTTTCTTATTTTAAAATGTCTCTTCCTAAGAAATGGGTCATGAGTGCTTAGGCTACTGACTCTGAATAAAGCTTTGACTTCTTGGAGACTCAAATCCTTTGCTAAATTTTTGGGTAAAAATTGGCCCCACCTCAGGTACGTTGAGACAGCCACCTGCTGGGCACCAAAGTGTTGGCATGAGGCCAGGAGGCCCACTTAGATGGGCTGTCTCCTCCCCAGTGAGGAACAGGAGACTCACCAGTCTCCAGCCTTCTGAGCAGGTAAGATCCACCTCATCAGATACACAAAGAATAAATCCTACTCTTGTCACCTTGTTCTGAGGAGGCAGGAATTTTCCCCCCAAGGACATTTGGTTGGGTGATGTCCTGGGATAATGACATTAAAGATCTTCTTTCACTTTCATTGTATAATACAGAATCAATAGAATGAAAATAAGAAGATATTCTTGATACTATAAAAGTGCTAATCCTGTACTTCTCAATGCCTTCCTAGGCCAAACAGGCCCATTCACCTGGTGGTGGTGGGAAATTAAATTAGAGGAGAATTTATTTGACTATAGGTAGGACAAAAGGAGAGCTTCCCTGGTGGCTCAGACGGTAAAAAACCCACCTGCAATGTGGGAGACCTTGGTTCAATCCCTGGGTCGGGAAAATCCCCTGGAGGAAGGCATGGCAACCGCTCCAGTATTCTTGCCTGAAGAATCCCCAAGGACAGAAGAGCCTGGCAGGCTACAGTCCATGGGGTCACAGAGTCGGACACGATTGAGCAATTAAGCACAGCACAGCACAGGGCAAAATGAAAGGATGAAACCATTAAAACTGCAGATAGGTTTGCCTATATAAAACAACACAGAACTCATGCACAAATATCCTTCAATTTTAAAAAAATGGAAAAAAAAAAACCTCATGCGTATCGGAAAACGTCAACATTCACAACCCCTGGAATTTAGATGCACATATATTTAGGCTATAATAGATGTACACCATCACCTTGCTCTAGAATAGTTTTCAAATTTTTTGGTCTTGGGATCCCTTTACACTCAAAAACTATTGTGGTTCCTAACATGCTTTTCTTGTGTGGGTTATTTTTATTCATATTCACTGCCTTAGAAATTATAGCTTATATATTTCTGGTAACTCCTAAATATATAGAATGCTCTTAGAATTATTAAGATAGAAGATATTCATCTCAGGAAGAAAATGTACAAAGGATATGAAGAAAAACATAAATTATAAAAATCATGAAAAAAGTTTCGACATTATGAGAAATTACAGAATGCAAATTCAAATCATAAAAAGAGCCTACTCATTGCTTAACAAATTAGTAAATGTGGAAAAAAGATATAAAATTGATAACTGACAAAGAACTACTGTATAGCACAGGGAACTCTCCTCAATCTTTTGTAATAATAGGAAAATAATTTGAAAAAAAAAGATAAATGCATATGCATAACTGAATTACTCTGCTGTACACCTGAAACTAATCACCTATATTCCAATATAAAATAAAATTTAAAAAAGGTAATTCCCAGTGTTGGTGGAAGTGCAGAGAAAAGGACACAGTTGTGAGTATACTTTGGAAAAATTTTTCTACAGAGCAATATTTCTACAAGAGTGGTCAGGGACCCATAAGGGCTCCTTGAGACTCTTTAGGGGTCTGAGAGGTCAAAACTATTAAAGAAAAAAATTTTTTAAACAAGTTCTCAGCTCCGCCAGGCAGTCTTTTAAAACTATTTTCATGATAACACTGAGATGTCATTTGCCATTTTGTTCTCTCTCATTAGTGTGGAGAGCAGTTTTTCAGAGGCTAGTTGATGTTCGGTATCTCAGCAGACTGATGCAGAAGGAGATATGACACCTCAGAATATTCTATTAAGCTAGATATTAAAAGGCTCTATACAAGTGTCAAATTGCCAATTTTCTCACTAGACATTTTTGTTGTGGAAAATACTGTTTTTAATAAAAATATATATAACTTATGTTAACACTTAGTATGTTCATTATATTTATTTTGAAATGAATATAAAAATATTTAATTTTTTTTAATGCTATAATTTCAAGATCCCCTGGAGAAGGGCATGGCAATCCACTCCAGTATTCTCGCCTGGAGAATCACATGGACAGAGTAGCCTGGCGGGCTATAGTCCAGAGGGTTGCAGAGAAGTGGACATGACTGAAGCGACTTAGCACAGCACAGCACATAATTTATCAGATGGTTAATATGAATAAAAATAATCCACACAAACAAAAGCCTGTTAGGAACCACAGTGGGTTTTGAGTGTAAATGGATCCCAAGACCAAAAAGTTTGAGAACTGTTCTAGAGCAAGGTGATGGTGCGCATCTAAAGCCTCAAAAATAAAGCTACCCTTTAATCCAGACTTTCCTGTTTTGATCATTTTTTCATAAGAAAATAGAGATGAATCTCAAGATATTTTTCTAAGTATATTCACCATTGTATTGTTTAAGACAGTAAAATGTAAAAACAATTTAAATTCTGTAAATAGATTAGTTAAATAAATTACATCAATGTGATGAAGTGCATATGGCTAATAAAAATACTACTATAAAATAGTATTTATTGATTTATTGCAGTGAAAATGTTCATAGTTGACTGTTAAAAAACAGGATATGTAATTAAAAAAATTTTTTTCAACCAATAGTGCTGAGACAATTGGATATCCACATACAAAAGAAGGAATTTGGATCTGTACTCAGACCATATACAAGAATTAGCTCAAAGTGAGTGGATCAAAGGCTTAAATCTAAGATCATGAAGATTTATACTAATGTTTTCTTTTAAGAGTTTTATAGTGTAAGAGGTAGAACTATAAAATTCTCAGAAGAAAACATTAGTATAAATCTCCCATCCAAGTACTAACCAGGCCCAACCCTGCTTAGTTAGTATAAATCTTTATGACTGTATATTAAGCAATGGTTTCTTAGCTATGACATCTAAAGGCATAACAAAGAAAAAAATACACTGGATTTCATCCAAACTTAAAACTTTTTGGGAATTCCTTAGTGGCCCAGTGGCTAGGACTTGGATCTTTCACTGCCGGGGCCTGGGTCCAGTCCATGGTCAGGGAACTAAGATCCTGCAAGCTGTGCATGGTATGGCTAAAAAAAAAAAATTAAACAAAATTAAAAACTTTTCCATTTCAAAGGACACTATCAAGAAAGTTAAGAGATAACCCACAGAATGGGAGAAATATTTGCAGTCATCTCTCAGATAAGATTCTATTATATAGAATATATAAAGAACTCTTGCAACTCAACAGCAAGATAGCCTAATTTTTTAGATGGGCAAAGTATTTGAATAAACATTTCTCCAAAGAAGATATTCAAATGACTGATAAGCACAAGAAAAAGTGCTCAACGAAGGAAATGCAAATCGTTAGGGAAATGCCAACCGAAACCACAGTGAGGGACTATTTCACACCCACTAGGATGACTCAAAAAAAACCAGAAAAACTAACAGGCATTAGCGAGATGGGAGAAAAATTGGAACACTTATTCCCTGCGGGTGGGAATGTAAAATGGTACAGCCACCATGTTAAACTATTTGGCAGTTTCTCACCTCAAAAGTTAAGTAGATTTACCACATGACCCAGCAATTCTACTCTTAGGTATATACTCAAGAGAAATGAAAATATTTGTCCACACAAAAACTTAGAAAGCAATGTTCCTTACAGCATTATTTACGATAGTCAAAGAGTGGAAACAGCTCAAATGTCTATTGACTGATAAATGGTTAAACAACCTGTGCTACAGCCATACAATGGAATATATTCAGCCATACAAGGGAACAAAGTATTGATATGTGTTATGGAGGAAGCCTTGAAAACATTATGCTAAGTGAAAGAAACTAGACACAAAAAGTCACATATTAGATAACTCTATCTATGTGAAATATCCAGACTAAGCAAATCTGTAAAGTCAGGAAGTAGATTATAGGAAGTAGAGTCAGGAAGGAGTTCTAGTTGCCAAGCACTAGGGTAGATGGGGTGTGTGAGGAATGATGAGTGACTGGTATGGTTTTCTTTTCAAGGTGGTGAAATGTTTGGCATAAGATAGTGGTGATGATTATACAACGCTGTGAACATACTAAAACCTACAAAATTGTGTACTTTAAAATGGTGAATTTTATGGTATATGAAGGATATCTTAATTTAATAATAAGGAAAATAGCATACAAATTAGTGTGTAGAGTATGATCCATTTTTAAAAGGCTAATATATATATTACTTTTAAAAAGTAGTATATAAAAGACTAGAGAATGTTAAGCTCTAGTCACAAAATGTAGTAATATGGGTTTTCATATGTATTATATATTTATGTATGTTCTATAAAATATGTATTGCTATGTTAATTGAAAAATTGGGCAATAAAAGTTGTTAAAGACAAAATGAAATACATGGGATTTTGTTTAAAGTATCTTGAATATTAACTTGATACTAATTTCTCATTTAAATGCTTTATTCTCTGCAATCACCCTCGAGTTTTTTTTCAGTCTAGCTTTATGGAGGCTTTTGATGACTAAGTCAAAGATCTCTCTTGGTAAATGTCACACTGCACTTGAAAATATGTGGGTTATTTTCAAATATATTTTGATATTGATACCTAACATAGTTCCACAGTGATAAGAGAACAGATTCTGTATGATTTCAACACCTTTATACCGTGAAATTATTGTATCTTGTTTTATGTCCCTAGATATGTTCCAGTGTCTCCTAGTTTACAGTCTATGGGAACTTGAATAGAATTTGTATCCTACCATTGTGTGAAAATTTATAAATCTTAATTATGTTGAATTGGTTCACAGAGCTTTTCAGATCTATTATATCCTTCTACTTTTCTATGTATTCATTCTATTAATTTTTGAGAGTTTGATATTAAAACTCCAACTAAAATTTTTAATTTATCTATTTAAAAATAATTGTAATATATAGTAGAACTATATAGAAACTTGTTCTGTATTTTCCAAGCCTCCTGTAAATCTGTTATCATATTTTCGTAATTAAAAAAAAAGACAAAATAAAATAATATGCAGACTGTCTGACCCTTTAGACTGTCTTGGGGCAATTTTTCTGGCCTAGTGGGACAGCCCAAAATGGTGGTTAGGGGCTTCCCTGGTGGCTTAGAGGTAAAGAATCCACCTGCCAACGCAGGAGACATGTGTTTGATCTCTGATCCAGGAAGATCCCACATGCCAAGGGGAACTAAATCCGTGTGCCACAACTACTGAGCCTGTGGTCTAGAGCCTGGGAGCCCAACTACTGAAGCCCTAACGCCCTAAAGCCCATGTTCTGCAACAAGAGAAGCCACCACAATGAGAAACCTGTACATCACAACTAGAGAAAGCAGGAGCAGCAATCAAGACCCAGTAAGGCCAGAAATAAGTAAATAAATAAACATTAAAACAAACAAACAAACACAACCAAAATGGTGGTTAGAAAGCAGCTTGAGAGCCACACTGTTTGTGTTCAAATACTGGCTCTGCCTCCCATTGGCTCTGTAGCCTTGGACAAGTCATCTCATTGCTGTGTGCCTCAGTTTCCTCACCTGTAAAGTGGCATCAGAATAATATGTACCTCACAGGGCCTTGTAGATTCAAGGGGTTAATTCATTTAAAGTGCTTGGAGCAGTGCTTTGCACACACCAAGCTTTTGATAAATGTTAGCCAGTCCTGGAGATGTTGCTGGCATGGCTCAGGTTGCAGGCTGGAGAATGACCACATTTGACCTCACTGACGTCTTGTTGGGAGCCAGTGGGAGAAGGTTCTCTTGAGGACTCATTGAACAAGCCCTGAAAATGCTTTCTGAAATAGAGGTAAACTAACAAATGATGGCATAGGTTTTCATCTCCATGAAGGCAGGTTTAAGAAGGTGCATCTATCTCCTTGCTGTGGCTGCATAGCTCAGGGAATAAGTGATTAGGGGTCTTCTACCACCTGAGTGAGTAACTGGGGAATTGTTTGCTCTCATTGAAGAAGAGCTGCCTCAGTTCCCCACCAAGATTGTTCAGCCTCGAGGCAGATGTTGGAGTCTTAAGAGGCTGCTGGGAGGAGAAGGGGGGCAGCTAGAGTTATCCTCTCCTTACTTTAGTGTCCAGGGGACACTCAGGGGAGCCATAGCCACTTCATAGAGCCCTCACTGCTAGGGCCTAGAGTGGGGGAAGGAAGGTGTGGGGCCTGGGTCTGCTGGTGGGACGGCTTACTCTGCCTGCCTGTGTGTAACCTTTCCTGGCACGGACCCCTGTGCCTTTCCCTCTACTGCCCTCTCTGCTTCCCCATAAAGCTAAAGGTGCCAGCACCTTCAGATGTTCAGAGCAAATGTCTCTGGTAGTTCCTTCCTTTCTGCTTTTTCCTCCATCAAGGCCTGGTTGAATAGTTATCTAAAATGCCAAGCTGAGCTTGTAGCTGCCAGGTTTTTTGTTAACTTCCCTTTTTCTGAAGAGTGTTTACAGAAGGCATGTGTGTCAAAAGTCGGTTCTGCGGCAGGAAGAGGAGCAGAGGTAGGTGCCCGTGAAGGCAGTATCACTTCCCCAGGCAACCATGGATATTACCTTATCCAGTTATCTCAGATGAAGGACTGAAACCCAGAGAGGTGAGCAATTTGTCCAAAATCACCTAGAGCCAGGACTAGAACTCAGGTCTCTTGCTCATCAGTATAAATTTCCCTGCAGAATTTTCATGCTAAAAGAGCAGGAGCCCCAGAGCCCAGGAAAGTAATGAAGAGGACATCCAGGGACAGATTATGAAGAAACAAATGCTTTTCCAAATGCAAAGATGTCCAAACAAAATGACTTTGGAGAACTGTAAGAAGCTGGCAGGCTTTGCACTGATGGGAACAGATCCCAAAGGATCTGGAAACTCCACTGAGTTTGGATTTTCTTTTGAAGACCATAGGTGGAGGTGGGACTTGATGGCCTTTAAGCATGGGAGTGATGTGATCAGATTGGAATCTTCAGGTGACCAGGCCAGGCAAGGTGGCCGAGGACTCGGCAGTGGGCAGCTCCTCTGACGATGACTGCCTATTTATATGTTTGGCTGGGTGCTGTCTTTTTGGCAGGAGGTGACAGGCCCAGCAATGCTGGACCATATGTGGTTCACTCCTTGGGGTAGCTGGGGGATGGGGTGAGGGTGGTGGTGGTGAGGTGGACTCAGCTCACAAACCTCAAGCTCTTGGCAAACAAGTGTCAGAGAATAGGTAACTGCTCTAGGGGCTGAACCCTAAAATGGTGATGCACTGCCCAGTGGTTCTGCTGGGAGGGGTGGGGTACATGGCGGTGATATACGTGTGCGGAGTAGGGCAATGGAGGGCATAGGGGTTGGGGAAAGACTAGCCTTCTAAATACAGGGGACAACTTCGGGGTCTGACACAACAGGTGCTTGTCAAGCTGCTTAGCCTCCTCCAGACTGCGGCAGTGACTGAGGCCTAACAGCTGGTGGTAGGAATGATAGGGCTGTGAGAAGAAACTCAGCAACTGCAGAGGGTATGCACCCATTTTCAGTCCTCAGTCCAGAAGAGGACAAGATGGGCTCAAGCTGCCCCAAAGAGAAAGAGGAGAACTCTTGAAGTGTGTGTGCCCGTAAGAGAGGGGACAAAGTGGATTCAACTGTAATGGTCAAACTAACTTGCGGGACCTGTGACAGTCACTGCCCCAAGGCTCTATTTAGTCTTCTCAAACCTGCAGCTTTCATTTTCCGTTTTCTACTGCCTCCTATTACTCTGCCTTTAGTGAGGTTTCTTTCAAAAACAACAAAAAAAGAGAAGACCTTTCCCCCAGTTTTTCCCCATCAAGATATTGTCCTATTTCTTTTCCTCCTTTGTACCAAGCATTTGAGCCATCTACACTCCTGTCTTCACTGTTTTGGCCCCCAAGCCCTCCTCTCCTGCAGCAATCTGGCTTCTCTGCATCTCTCTTCTGAAATTCTGTTTCCTAAGGATGAGTTGGTGATGGACAGGGAGGCCTGGCATGCTGCAATTCATGGGGTCGCAAAGAGTTGGACATGACTGAGCGACTGAACTGAAGGATACTTATGACATCGAAATTATCTTCTCCAGTGTCTCCTTTGATCTCCAAAATGACTGGAGGAAAGGGGATTTTAAAAAGTTATTAGAAATTAAGACTTCAGTTTATCTTATTAACATTTGTTTTTTACCTAAGACATATTTCAAATTATGCATGTATATAATTTATAAATAAGCATAATGACTACAGACACAAGTAATTTATTGATAAATGAGCATGTAATAAGGATTTTTTATAAAAGGGGTATACTTTAAGAAAATATTTGGAGATGATTGGTTTTCAAGATAAAGCTCAAACCCTTATTTTGGCACTGAAAGCTGTTTATAATTTAGTCTCAAATGATTCCACGGCTTCCTCCACCTCTCCTTCCCTCCCTTACCAAGTACTATGCTCTAACTACCACGGGCTATTATACATCTCCCAAGTGTACCAAAACTTAAGAGTTTTAGTTCAAAGTATTTTTGCACCTAGTAGATGTCCAACAAACCTTAAAACCTTGTAATTACTGCCTTATTGTCACTCTACTGGCCTTGATTTCAAGGGTGCTTATTCTCATTTCTCTCCTGCTGCCTTTATTTCTTCTTCTTTAGCTGCATCCTTCATATTCCTTCCAAAAATACTAAGCCCTAGTTGTATGTCAGGTATGGTGACAGGCACTAGAAATATAGCGGTGAACAATTAGACTAGATCCCTTTACCACCAGGTTAGACCCCAAAGCTCAGTCTCTAGCCCTTTCCTCTCCTTGTCTCCCTGTAGCTGATTCCCTTTCAGTGTCTTCTATTTCAAGTTACTTGTTGAGTATTTCTGCCTGCAAATACTCCAGTCACCAGGTCTGACTTCTCATTCATCTTTTTTTTTTCGCCTCCTCAAGCAGTTTCAATCTCTCTTGCATTGGCGGCCCCTTCTATATGAATTTCTATTGATAACTACTTTCCCGCCAATATTAGAACCTGCTTACCTGAGGCATTTTTCTAACTGCTGTTCTTGCCTTTATTCTAAGCTGCCAGTCTTTCTATCCTATCCATTCTCGCTACCTAAATCATTAGTCTACAAATTAGTGTCAGCTTTGCCTTTGAAGCAGTGGGAAGGAAAATGGTTTGAGGAAAAGGAGGCCTACTTTTTATAGGGCATTGGAATCATTCCCCCAGCAAGTTTCAGGTACATCTCACAAACCATTTAGCTTGGTGTCTAAGGGTCCAATCTAATTATCCCCTCCTATTCTACACAGACAAGAGCTCGTTATTTCTAGAAGACATTGAACCCATTTCTGGGTCTTAGCTAGGGTCTCCCTAACATCCTGGCCCAAGACAACTACCTTCTCTCGGCTTATCATTTAGAAAACATTGCTTTCTTTCAGTATTTCTCTGCCCACAGGGCCTTTGGCTTTTCACAATTTATACTGAAGTTTACTGTCTTGTAAGCACTGTTCTGTTTTACACATGCTTGCCCCACCCTCCCCCCACCCCAAACCCAGGAGATGCTGATTTCAACAGCTCCATCTTATACACAGCTTAAGTAATTCGCTCATGGCCACAGTGGCAGAACGCAAATTTAAATTCACGTTTGACTCCAGGATTTGTGCTCCTTGTGACCACCTGCCTGACTTCACTCTACTGTGAAGTACATAATAGACTCCAATCTTACCTCCAGGGAACCTGGGAACCAGGTCTGTACCTCCGAAAAAAGAAGATGCCCTGCAGAGAAGAAACCTCAACAGGTATTTATGGTGGCTAACACTCCCCTCCCACAGGGATTTCTCTGTGATCTCCCACATTGCCTGGTTTGAACTACACACTTTGGCACCTAATTGTGTTTTCCTAATCTGTTTCTTGTGTGTTTTTACCTACTAGTAGAAAAATTTCCTCATAGGTTCAGCCTAGATCTACTGGCTGACAGGAGGCTGCTAGGCCTTTACAGCAAAATCTTCCTTCTCCACCGGTGAAGAGAATTAGCAGCACTAATTCCGAACCTTTCCGAGTCTTGTTAAAAATTCGGTCTTCTGATGAGATTTGGGGTGGGACCCAGGAATCTGCATTTTTAACATTAAAGTCATTCTTCGGTGGTTGTCAACGGATCAGCCTACATTCCTGCCCCATTCAGGCAGGATTATTTCCTGGTACAATGATTTCTCTAACCATTGCACACAGTTGAAGAATTATAAGCTGGGCCTCCTTTGTTTCTGGATACACCACTTGGCAGGTGTAGAACACCCTCTTGACAGGCTGCTTGCCACAGGTGCTATGCTCCACACGTGTGACCCCCTGGTACCATCCCCCCCTTCAGTCCTGCTGCCCAAACACCACCCTCTATGTCTACCACCACCCTGCAGCACCTGCCCTCTCCCAAGCCCTTAGACCCACCCTAGCCTCCTTCCCTTCCCTCCCTCTCAGCCCCTCCCTTCAACCCCAGCCCAGCCCTTCCCTCCCCCACCTCTTCTCTGGGCCCCCCAGGCTCCTCCCACCTCAGAACATTTTTTTGTTCCTGGCTAAGAGTTTTGCACATGGGATTGGGGGTGGGGCTAGGGCCGACTGGACTAGAGGACACACACCATTCATCAGAGGTCCTACAGAATGGGCATACTCTTCCAATCTGAGAAAACCCTCGTTTTCTCTACCAGAGAAATGTGCAAATGGGCCTCTCTCTGGAACCTAGCTGGAGGGATGTCACTCTCCAAGAGAGCCTTCCATCTCTGGAAACACCCCAAAGCAGGCCCAGCCTGCCGGGTTCCTTTGTTGGGATGTGAGGGAATGGAATCTTACCAATAAGATGAAAAGGGCTGGAGAAAATACCAGGAACGGGCCCACCTTTCTTCCTACAAAGGCCTAACGCTAAAAGGGGAGGAAAAAAAAGGCACCAACAAAGAGTTTAAGATAGCAGTTCCCAGCTTTTCAAATATGAAGCATTTTTTAACCAATCCATTTTTTAATTCTTAAATTCTTGACATTACAGAACTAAACTGAAATTTATTAACATTCCACTCTTACATTTCTTATCGACAAACAGAAATAAAATTCATGAGCCAAAAACCCAAAACAAAACTAAAAACAGGGAAAAGCTTATAAAACTAAATATGGATCCCAGCATTAACAGCTGAACAGAGAATGTGATTTTTAAATTCTTAGCGGATGATAAAGTTGTGGAGAAACTGAACACTTACAAATTATTTAAAACCTGGAATCACTGACCAGAAATTACACAGTTGGATCATGGGAAAACAGCAGAAAGGGTTATGAGAGAACCTACACTGTTCTAGCTGCACCCCATGCCCTTCTCAGAAGAAAGCCTGGCATTGATTAGATATTGGGCCAGACTAATACTGGCAGCAGAACCAGTGATAGTAACCTGCCTACCAGAAGAGCCTTCCACTGGGTTGGCAATTTTGATCTGGGCCCCGGACATCTGGCGGATCTCATTAATGTTGGCGCCTTGGCGCCCGATTATGCAGCCAATTAAGTTATTTGGAATGGTGAGTTCATGGGTGGTTTGAGTAGATGCATCCAAACTTGCCCAATAGCCTTTCACCTCTGGAGAGCTGGAGTCAATTCCGGCGAATCCGGTCCCGCCGTGCATCATGGCAAAGTGAGACTGTTGTCTTGCCACCTGGTTCAGCTTGGCCAGATCGAGCGGAGAAATGGTGTGTTGTCCTTGAATCGAGTAGGCATCTAGAGGTGGTCCCTCCAGGTCATGGGTGGCGTGGGGGTAGCCCGCAGCGTCGCTGCACCGATCTTGGCCGCCCGCGCAGATGACTGGAGAGCTGGCCGGCATGGGCTGGTACGGAATGGTCATGACTCTCCCTTGCGGAGACTGGGAGAGCGTCTCCAGCATGACCAGGCAGATCTGCTTGACACACTCGGTGACAGACTGCGGCACGCCAGCAATGGTGATGGCCCGCTCGGTGGAATTGGGCAGCATATCCCCCGCCACCTGGACCTGGGCCCCGGTACTCTCGCGGATCTCTTTGATCTTACACCCGCCTTTCCCAATCAGGGAGCCGCACTGGGTGGCCGGCACCACCAGCCTCAGGGTGACCGGGGGCCTGCTGGCCGCCGTGCTGTTGGTCATGGAGCTGTTGATATCTTCTTCCAGCTTGTCGATGATCATAGCGAAGGCCTTAAAGATGGCATTGGTGGGGCCGGTCAGAGTGATGATTCTCTCCGGGCAATTCCCCTCCGAGATGTTGATCCGCGCGCCACTCTCCTCGCGGATCCTCTTAACCGACTCCCCTTTCTTTCCAATGATGCTTCCTACTTCCTTCCGTGCATAAGCAGCCGAATGGTGAGAGTCACATTTAGTCCACTTTCAGTCACACCGGCATCCATGGCGAGCGGCGGGCGGCGTTCGGGGGAGTTGGGCTCGTTACGTGGTCAAGTCTTTGGTGGCTGGCGGGGGGAGGGGAGGTGTAGGCCCTCTGCGGTCTTCCGGGGGGGAGGGGAGGCGAGACGAGGCCTTTGGGGCGGGCGCCCGCTTGGACGGGCACGTGGGGCCCCTTCGTCCTCAGCGTCCGGGCACCCCGCGCCAGTCCCCACCCCCGCCCGGGCCCTGTGGCGGCAGCCGGTGGGGAGAAAGACCAAAATCATCTCGCACCGCCGCCATCAGAGTCGCGGCTGTGCTGATGGTTTCTGGGAAGTGCTAGAAACATACGAGGCCTTTGGGGCGGGCGCCCGCTTGGACGGGCACGTGGGGCCCCTTCGTCCTCAGCGTCCGGGCACCCCGCGCCAGTCCCCACCCCCGCCCGGGCCCTGTGGCGGCAGCCGGTGGGGAGAAAGACCAAAATCATCTCGCACCGCCGCCATCAGAGTCGCGGCTGTGCTGATGGTTTCTGGGAAGTGCTAGAAACAGGGCCATAAAGAGAATGGCGTCCATTTACATAATGCTTTGTCTGCATTTTGCAACTCTCTTCGTTAAGCCCGCAGAAACCCCACCTCCTGCGCTGGTGTCGTTTTAGTCGCTGCCGCCTCGTCACACGTTTAAGACAATGGCGTGCATTTATCCGGGCTCTTGGGGGGTTCCTGCGGTTTGCCCCGCGAGGGTTACGCTCTCGTTGCTGTCTCTCGGCACCTTCCCTGCTCAGCGCAGCCATCGCGCCGGCGCTGTCCGGGGGCGGCCCCCTACTGGGCCCGCCATCTTGGAGGACCTTTCCTCAGGGTGTGGAGCCGAGCGGCCCTCCCGCTAAGGAAAGGTCGCTGGGGCCGTTGGTGCGCCAGTTGTGATTTCTGCCCGTTCCCTTTTCCTTCGGTTGAGCCGGACAGAACAGGCCGAGTGCGCGGCGTGCTTTAGGATCCCTTAGCGAAAGCGGCTAACGTGGCGGTTCCTCAGTCCCCCGCCCCCTTCCCCGCGGGGGTGGCCGCCATATTTGCTGAACACAAAATGGCGACACGTGTCCTGGATTTGTCGCCAACGGGAAATTGGGGTCGGCCTGAAAACTTTAGAATGCGCCCCCCTCCCACCCCGCCCACGGTATGGGGCCTCTCCGCGCAACGAGTGCTGTGACCAGAGTGGGTTAAAACCCCTTAGGCTGGTCCCAACTTCAGCGGGGAATTTTTTTGTTTTTTAATACTTATTTGGCCGCGCCAGGTCTTAATTGCGCCATGTGGGATCTTCAGTCTTCATTGCCGCATACAGGATCTTTTAGTTGCAGCTTGTGGACTCCTATTTCCCTGACCAGGGCTGGAACCTGGGGCCCCGTGCATTATGAGCAGAGTCCTAGCCACTGGACCACCAGGGAAGTTCCGTCAGCAGGCGAATTTTAATACATTTCTCAATTAATTTGCAAGAGGACTGTGATTAATTGTAGAAAGTAGGCATCATATCCAGTCCCTAGCTCGTTATGTTTAATAATGAATGGATAAGTGGGGGCGCAGTACCAAAACATTTAGCAATCACTAAGGAATGAGATGAGAAATCACTGCTTTCCTAGACTTATAGGCTGTTGTGCTGGAGAGAGAAGTAAATGGTATTAAAGCTTCTTTTTTAAAAGCAATTTCCATGAAGCCTCTAGGATACCTATGACCTTTTTCATAGGCCAGTTTGGCCAGTCAACCTTAGTGTACCTCAACTGTTAACTTGTAGACTAGAAGGGAAGGACATTTCTTGCGCATTTACCAGTGCTAGATCCTCGGCTAACGGTTTTACTGCATACTGTTTTTAATTTTTACGATGATTCTCTGAAGTACGTGTTCTCTCTTTTTTTAACAGATGAATTCATTTAGGCCCAGAGAGATGAAGTGACTAATTGAAGGTCACACAGTATCCAGGATGGATTCCAGACCTTCTGATAAACTTATTGGTGAGCACATTTTCAAATTTTTCTCTAAGTCAGAGTTTTAGAATTTAAATACTATTTGGACGCTTAGGTGAGCTTGTCATTTAAAGGAGCCCCTCAGGTACCTTCTCGATGCATAGTCATCCCCTGTTTGTATCTGGGAATTCCCAGTTTTTCCTGGTGTGAGCTATGCCTGTGAGGGGCTCAGATGCCTTTTTTTTTTTTTTTAATGTGTCTGGATGAGGCTAGAGAGAAGGAAGTGATTCAGCCTTGCATAAAGGCTCAAGTATCTGTTAGTCCGGCCTGGTCTGTGGCACATTTGAACTTACCTGGCTCTGTGGGAGCAAACAGTTTCTCCATATGACTCATTTGCTTCCTTCAGCTACACATGGGCATGACTTCCCCCTTCCCCACCCCAACCTCCACCCAGGTGAAAATAAATAAACTTAACCCTGGTGCCAGGCCTACATTTCTTCACAGATACTGACTGAGTGAGTGTGACAATGTTAGATAAATTGCAGTCTGTGGACTTTTCAGTTCATTGTAACAACTTGTGGACCGAGCAACAGATATGTGCCTAAATGGGGCTGTGTTGTACTGTGGAGAGAAGGGCTTTTTACTTCTTTTCACTTACACCGATCTTGTGTATTAGACTCTCCAAAGGGCCTTCACATTATGTTAGATAGTCCCACAGACAACTGTAATAGATAGGCTGTAACAGTAACAATGACAGTCATAGCACTAAGTGCTTACTGTGCCAGGCACTATTGAACTTTTATTTTGTTATTTCAGTGTTTCTTACATTTTTAAAAGCAAACCACTATGAAAAATATGTTTTACATAATAACTGAAACATATACACACATTTATATGAAGAAATGAAAATATTTGCAAAAACTACTTACTCCTACTACATGCAGTGTACTATGGTAATTTCTGTTCTCTACTTTTAAAAGAAGGAGATGCATGTCAAACTAAAGAGGTGAAAACCTCGTTAAAACTTAGGAGACTACAAAAGGAGTAAATTACAATTTACAAAGTAATTATAATCAAGAATTACCCTAAAAAAAAAAAACTAACGTGATTCAAAGCATTCTGGTCCTCTGCCACCTGTTTCTTTTCCCTAAAGACAATTTTATCCACTGGATCTTTTTTCCCAAGACTGGGTAGTGAAGTGAAGTTGCTTAGTCATGTCTGACTCTTTGTGACCCCATGGACTGTAGCCTACCAGGTTCCTCCGTCCATGGGATTTTCCAGGCAAGAATACTGGAGTTGGTTGCCAATTTCTTCTCTAGGAGATCTTTGTGACTCAGGGATTGAACCTAGGTCTCCTGCATTGTAGGCAAACGCTTTACCGTCTGAGCCACCAGGAAAGTTAAAAACGTTTTCTTCCAGATGTATTTCTTTAATCTCTTTATGTCTGAATATGTCTGGGACTTTACTCACCTTCCCAACAAAGCCTTCCCTTTCCCAGCTCTCAGCACCGACCTCTTCAGAGTCTTACAGCCCTTCCCTTGGGTAGCCCACATTTCACTGTTGATGAAATTGTAGTGTGTCTTGCTGTTGGTAATGTGTTGTAAGGGCCTCAGGTGTTTTATGTGACCCTGAGATCAGGCAAAGGGGGCACTGAACATGGGAATTGGTGGCTCTGGCCCCTAGCTCCAGCTGTGCCACTGGCTAGCTTTTAGACTTCTACAATCAAGTTCATTTATCTGAACCTCAGTTTTCCCTTCTGTAGAACAGGAGAGTAAATGCTCTCTAAGGCCCCTTCTAATTCTGTCCAGATGATCTGGGTTATTTATTCCTGGGCGGGAGGGTTGTGTAAATGTTTTATTCATGTACAGTAAATTCTCCACTTCCTTCCTCAGACCTGCACTATCTTGTGGATATATGAGTGAATTCCACAGCTCCCATTTTACAGATGAAGCCGCTGAGATACAGAGTAACTGACTAAATAGTCACCACCCTGCCCCTGGAGCCTCACATGACTCTTCCAGGTTCCTTAAAGGGTTTTAACAAGGTTGGAAGGTGAGTCAGGCTTTCGATTTGGAAATTGAAACGTAGAATTTTTACTTCCTTTGACCTCACATAGATACGTTATATGACACTTTTCAAAGTGTTATTTAATCATCACAGTCACTTTTCCCAGTGAAAGACCCATCTTTGGATCAGAGTAGTCAAGCAGCTTGCCCAAGGTTACACAGCTTGTTAGGACCTCAGCTGGGGATCTTGACTCCTAATTGTGGATTGTTCCTTTTCTTGGCTTCTCATACTGTGTCACTGACTTTGACACATGGGATAACTTTGTCTTAAATTCAAAATGTTTTCTATCCGTCATTATTTTTCTGTCTCAGAACATCCAATTTGTTTATGTTAGGTCCCTGACACTTTTGGTTCAAGAGGCTCTCTTCTCTCTGCTTCTCTGATGTTTACATTTGTGGATTTGGGAAGTGGTGGGAGTAAGACTTAAATTCTCTTGGGGCAGAGACCATTTTTTTTCCCCTCTCCCCAACCTTCCTGGCCCAGCAACTATTCTGTAGCTTTTAATATTTGCCCTGTCAACACACAGCATTTTCCCCCACAACATGGCTTCTTTTTCTCCTTCATATTTAGCTTTCCGTTTCTCTTTTATTTAAAATTACTGTAAATTAAAAAGGCCTTCCCATTACTTTTCAGGATACTATACAGTCCAGTTTAGAAACTTGTCTTACCCACTGTGGGGAGTAACAGTTTGACCTCATATGCCGTTAATCCTCCATTGGTGTTAGGGAATCAGTGCTTGGTTTCCTCAGAAATAGGAGAAATCTGTTGGTGTGCAGATTTACAGTAGTGACCAGAATTGGCCTAAGTTCTTCCAGTTGGACAAAGCATTGCCCAAGGATTCCCCAGGGTCACTAACCGAAACGCAGCCTGGAGAACAGAGTGCAGAGAAAAGTTAAAGGAGAAATGAGAATGAATGCAAATACAAAGTGTAGAATATGAGGAAGGAAAAAAAGGTAGGAGAAAGAAAGAGAGAAAAGAATAGGGCAGAGAGAAGAGAAGGATACAGAAGCAGTGGAAAGGAGGTGAGAAGAGCGATCCAGAGGTCTGTTAACCTCTCCTGTGGTGTGGGACGAATCAAGGAAGAGCAGCTAGTATAACTCTTCCTGAGTTTTCTTATTCTCTATTTCCAGTGTCAGGTAGGGAAAGTTACTTTGTTGCTGCTATCAGTTGGGAATGTGATTAGATGCTGGTAATTTTATATTTTATATTATCAAAATACAGTTGATGTACAATGCTGTGTCAGTAAGAAACTGTTACATATATATGTGTATATTTTTTTGTTTTCTGTTGCTTATTATAGGATATTGAATATAGTTCCCTTTGCTATATAGTAAGACCTTGTTTATCCATTCTGTATATAATGGTTTGATCTGCTGACCCCAAACTCTTTAATTCATCTCTCGCCTGCCCTGCCTCCCTCTTGACAACCACAGGTCTGTCTGCTGTGCCTGTGAGTCTGTTTCTGTTTTGTAGATAGGTTTATTTTTGTCATTTTAAATTCCACATGTAAGTGATATCATATTGTGTTTGTGTTTCTCCTTCTGACTTACTTCACTTGTATGATAGTCTCTTAAGTCCATACATGTTGTTGCAAATGGCATTATTTCATTCTGCTTTGTGGCTGAGTAATATTCCATTGTATATGTGTACCACCTGTTCTTTATCCATTCAACTGTCAATGGACATTTAGGTTGATTCCATGTTTTGGCTATTGTGAATAGTACTGCTGAGAAGTTAGGGATGTATATATCTTTTCAAATTACACTTTTGTCCAGATATATGCCCAGGAGCAGGATTGCTGCATCATATAGATGCCAGTAATTTTAATATTAGCCTCAGTTCACCTGGTTTACTAAGGAAACGTGCTACAAAATCATATAATGTATTTGAGGTAAAATTTCTTGTTCTTTCATTAGGCAGATACTTACTGATTGCTTGATATGTCCCAATCACTGAGGCTATAAAAATGAAAGAGATATTGTCTGTGCCCTCAGGATGTTTATGGTTTGAAGAGGTAGACAGATAAGTAAACAGATTCACAGTGTAATGTCTTAAAGTACTGGGATATGAGTAAGTTTTGGTGCTTACCAAGCTATGGTGTTATGGATTCAGAGGAGGCCCTTGATTCAAGCCTTGGAGAGGGAATCTGGGAAGGCAGCTTGGAGAAGTTGTCACTCTGAGTCCCAAGTTGGTAAATTGCATAGTGAAGGGCAGGGAACGGTATTCCAGGCAGACGGAGTAAGAGCCCAAAGGCATAGAACTCAGTCCGTTCAGAAGTTATAACCATTTCATGGAGGCATGAAAGATATTGCATGATTCAATTTGTGGTGATTATCGTTCTGCTGTTTTAGAAATGTAGATATTGAGACTTGTCTATGTTCACTAGAGCAAGTTAAAAATTCTTATTTTGTAGTAATAATTCTCTTTTAAGATGAAGACACTAGAAGTCACATTTCACATCTAGAGATTTTAAGGACAAAATGTAGGTAAAGCAGAGCTTTTGAAGTAGCAAATAATTAACCCTTTGCACAGTAAAAGAAAGCAGCTGCAATGCTTTCTCATCCAACTTTTGGATTTCTGTTTTCGTTTGTAAAAACAAAAGGGGAGTGTGTGGACATTTAGGGTCTTTGTTTAGCTGCTTAGGATGTTTGGGATAGAAAATAGATAAATGAGTTCAGGAATAATTGCTACTTAGGGCAGAACAAAAGAAATTTGTTTTGAGTAGCTCATTTGTCTGATAACACCTACTGAGCACAAGCAAGTCTTGGTTAAGGACATTGTTTCAGAGAGACAGTTACTTCAACCAGATAAAACATTTATTCACCATTATTCACTGTGTAAAGTGTGTGGTGTCCATACTAAGAGCATATGAGTTTTTTGAGGCGTGGATAGGGCTGCATTAAATAGAAACCTTATGTGAATTCATTGCACAATACTGGGATTTAACATAGACTAAAAGAAAAAAAAAGCGTGTTATGTGTGGTTTAGAGAAGAATGCTTAGAATATAGTACGTATGTCCCTGGTCATTTTTCAGTTCTCTTAATCTCTCAGCAGTATTTGACCCTCCTTCCTCACTAGTTTCATTTTGCTTAAAAGCAAAAGGATGCCACTTCCTTGGTTCTCTTTCTACCTTTCTAGCCCCTTCTCAAATTCCTATGCAACACTGCCCTCCCACCCCCTCCCCCCACACATACATTCACACACTTTTGGGCTGATTTCTTATCTCAGCCTCCAGTGATGGAGTACTCAGATCACTCCTTGGATCCCTCCTCTGTGTATACTCATTTCCTAGGTTCTCTCTTTTAGGAATTTAAATACCATTTATACTTTGAGAATTATACAGTCTATATTACTAGCTTGAATGTTTTCCTGTGAACTCAAAGATTCTAATGTCAGCTGCCTACAGGGTAAATCTTCCTGAACTTAACGTATTCAAAACATTAACCCTGGAACTTCTCCTCTCAAACCTGTACCTATATCAGTTTCTCCTCACCTCAGTTTCAGTTTTATAGAAGACTCTTCCTTGACTCTATTCCCCCCCACCCCCTTTTTGGGGGAGCTGTGTCACGTGGCATGCAGGATCTTAGTTCCCCAACCAGGGATTGAACCCATACCCCTGCAGTGGAAGCACAGTGTCTTAACTACTGGACCACAGGGACGTCCCTCTTGACTCTGTTTTTTCTCTTTCTTTCATCATCCAATCCACCACCAGGTCCTATTAGGAGCTTTACCTTAGAATACATCCTGAGTTTGAACACTTCTCACCCTCTTCCCTGTTACTATTGGAATATAGTCTTCCTCCTTTTGCTCTCGGTCCCCCAGTCTAATCTTAACAATGACCAGAGTAATTTTGTTAAGTGTATATCAAATCATGCCACTCCTCTGCTGAATACTGTCCACTGAGTCCCACCCAGAATAAACACTAAAGTCCTTAAAGTGATCTACATGGCCGCCTGGGATCTTCAGTATCACCTCTCCCAGCTGCTCTGACTTCGCCTTCTGCCACTCTCCCTTTGTGCTCTGGCCACGCTGGTCTCTTTGCGGTTGCTCCAGCATGCCAAGGCGTGGGACCATGATGGTTTCTTTTTCTGGAACACTTCTTCCAGATGTCATATGGCCTCCTCCTTTGCCTCCTTCAGGTTCCTGCTCAACTGTCACCTAATCTGTGAAGCTTTCCTTGGCCATCTTATCTATAGTAAAAACCATCTCTACTCTCTGCCTTTCTTGTTTCCTTTCCTGCTTTGTTTTCCTCCTTAGAACTTATTTCTGTTTGATATACTGTTCATGCATTCATTATTTAGATATTTTGAATGCTCCCTACTGTGTGCCAGGCACTGTTTTAGGAACTCTTTTATAGTTTAATATTTGCCACCCATGATCAGAATGTAAATTTGACCCACTTTTTTTGTTCTTTGCTGTATTCCCACCTTCTAAACAGTAGCTAGCACATAGCAGTTGAATGAATAAATTTATTCATTTTTAAACAGAAATGTATTGAATAAAATATTAGTAGACGGTTATGTACCAGATAATGAGGGGAAGATCTGTATGAACGAGACATTATTCCTGCCTCAAATTGCTCACTCTAAAAAAATACTTACTTTGAACTGTGCTTTTTAGCGGGATAAAATGATGCATCATTTTGGAATTGGGGTGGTAAGAAGGGGTGTGCAGTGATATGGTTATCTTCAGAGCCTGCTTTGTTAGGCTTATCAATAATTTGCACTGTTTTGGGGAGGGTAGGATTGATTATACCTCACTGTATGACTGGCTTTTGGGGTTACAACGTCTTTCTGATCTTGCCTTGTTAGAGCAAGAGTTTGTTAAAAATCCTATTAATCAGTCTTTGTTCTTTTTAGGTACCTTCTAGGAACCTTTTATCACAACCACTTCCTCTCAGGATTAGAGAAGGAGTTTACTGTCTTTACCTTCCTGCATGTCTGAAAATTCTTCTCCAGGGGCCCTGGCCAGACACTAGCTATGTGGTTGTGAACCTCTCTGAACCTCAGTTTCTGTACCTGTCAAATGGAGATAATGATAAATGACACTAATCTTACTTCTTGGGAGGATTAAGTGACTAAATAATATACTAGTTTTGAGGACAGGAAAGTGGAAAGGGGAAGGACCTAGGAACGATTGTTTTAAAAAGTAAATACTGTATATCTGTGCTTTATTTTGAAAAACTTAATAAGCATGTTTCTTTTCTAATGAGAGTAGTGAAGATTTTATTTTTAAAAACAAAGGCTTCAATATATTGTTTTCATTTTCAAAAACAGACAACTTTTAAAAGTAATGTTTACTTGTTTTTGGCTGTCCTGCATCTCTGCTGCTTTGTGTGGCCTTCTGTAGCTGGGCTTCCCTGGCGGCTCAGAGGTTAAAGCGGCTGCCTCCAATGCGAGAGACCTGGGTTCGATCCCTGGGTCGGGAAGATCCCTTGGAGAAGGAAATGGCAACCCACTCCAATATTCTTGCCTGGAGAATCCCATGGATAGAGAAGCCTGGTAGGTTACAGTCCATGGGGTCGCAAAGAGTCAGACACGACTGAGCGACTTCTCCTCACCTCACCTCTGTAGTTGGAGCGAGTAGGGGCTCCTCTTGGTTAGGGTGTGAGGGCTTCTCATTGTGGTGGCTTCTCTTGTTTTGGAGCACAGGCTGTGGGCGTGCGGGCTTTAGTAGTTGTAGCACACAGGCTCAGTAGTTGTGCCTCCTGGGCTTAGTTGTTCTATGGCATGTGTGATCTTTCTGTACCAGGAATTAAACCTGTGTTCCCTTCATTGGCAGGTGAATTCCTACTGTTAAAATAGCCTTACCTAATCTGTTGTAACCCTTATCCCTATTTTACAGAAACAGAGAGATTAGGAAACTTGCTTAAAGTCACACAGTAAGTGGTAGAGCTGGGATTTGAATAAGCATTCTGGCTCCGGAGCCCCTGCTCACAACCTCTACACTCTACTGCTTCTATTCCTCTTTTACCTGTTTAAAGTACGTAGTATGGATCAGTAGTGTGGGACTTAGTAGGGCCAGTCCTACTGAAAAATGGGGCAATTTTAAATACTAGACTAAGAATAAACAGACCTGAGATCTTGTCTTGACTCCGTCATCAGCTTGCCACATCTAGAACTTTACTTTTCTCAGCATGTTGTCCGCATTTATTAAACAAAGGAGTCTCTCTGGATGGTCTCTGAGATAGTCCTTCTAGTTCTGATGTTCTGTGATTGGTCATATGAAGTGAGGAGGGTAATACTGGGCTCAGCTCCTTGATTTGGCACATTGGTATTTGTGAGATTTGAGGGAGTTTGCTTTGTGCAAATGGAGATGCTAGATTTCAGGGCAAAGAATGAGCTGCCTTTCTGAGGAAGGTAGATTGGAGCTCCTTTTTTGAGGCTGGTTGCCAAGGGAACCTAGCCTCTGGCCAGCGACAAGCAGGAATTCTTCGGTTGAGAGTGGGGAGCAGATAACTAAAACAAGCAGCACATTTAGGTTTCACTTTCCACCCCCCACCCCCACGCCCCACAGCTAGCTGCTAGTTTCATATAGTTTCTTCGTAGGCATTGTTTTAAGTGCTTTATAAAGTGTCGTATTATTTAATCTTCTTAGTAATCTTATGAGATGGGTACTATTATTTGGGTTCTAAAGTTATAGACAATAAGAGTGAAGTAAATAGAATTAAATTTGTCTACTTTTACTTAAGTGAAAAGTGGTACCACATCCACGAAATTGTACTGGCTTTTTGGTCGGTCAGAGCTTGAAAAAAAATGCAAAGGAAAAATTCTTTAGTTGTTTATTAGTGGTTTTTGTTTTGTTTGCTTTATTTAGAATGATAGACCCTTGGCACTGGAAAGGGCCTTTGAGGTAATATAGTCAGTCTCCTTGTCTCCAGTCTGCCATTCAGTTTCAGGGTTGCTTTCTGTAGTCCCCTGACAGATATGATCATCTAAATTATTTTTGAATAGTTCCATTGCTGGGAAGCTCATCACTTCTCAAGGAATCTAATTATATATATGTGTGTGTGTGTGTATTTTTTTTAACTTTCCATTATTACAGGATATTGAGTATGTCCTATGCTGTACAGTAGGACCACGTTGTTTATCTGTTTTATATATAGTTGTTTGTGTCTGCTAGTCCCAAACTCTTTATCTATCACTTCTGTACCCGTTTTCTCTTTCGGTAACTATAAGTTTGTTTTCTGTGTCTGTGAGTCTGTTCTTGTTTTGTGAATAAATTCATTGGTATCTAGTTTTGATTCCACATGTAAGTGATATCATGTGGTATTTGTCTTTTTCTTTCTGACTTCACTTAGCACAATAGTCTCCAGGTCCATCCATGTTGCTGCAAATGGCATTATTTCATTATTTTTAATGACTGGGTAATATTTCATTGTGTGTATATATTGCTTACATATATGCATCTATTGATGGCCATTTAGGTTGTTTCCATGTCTTGGCTATTGTAAAGAGTACTGCTGTGAACCCTGAGGTGCCTGTATCTTTTTTTTTTCATTGTCCAGAGAAATTTAACAGGTTTATTTATAATTGTTATAAAGTTGAACTGCTGAAACTTGTTCACTGAAACATTTTGACTTGCATTAATGCCTTTATATCCCTGCATTTATATTAAAAATTCACATACAAATGCAAATGGAAAAACTGCCAATACCTGATTTCTGTACTCTATTTTTCCATTTGCAAACATATACTTAGATATGTTTTGACCCCATGGGGGGAAAAAAATCTAGTGTTCAGAACTTCTAATAATAGGAAGAAGAGAAAAAAATATTTTTAAAGAATTCAAATATTTCCCATCAGAGTGGATTCTTAAGCATGTTTTCCATGTATGTGGCGTGCTAGCTGGATGTCAGTGGCATAATTGTTGCATGTTTGGCATGGATAATGTACAGGTTGGTGTCTTCAAAACAGCTGACCACAGATAGATTTCACTTGCCTCTTTCAAAGGACCAATAGCTGTACTCTAGAAGTGCAGATCTGTTTTGAAGTCCAGAGCAACTTCCCACACTGGAAGGAAAGTTTGTGAATCAGGAATTCAGTGGACTTCTGATAATTCCAATTTCATGGAGTGCTGCAATACCAGGCCTGTAATGATGAGATTTCTTCACCCTTGCAATAGAGGGCGTACTCTTTGCGAGAGGCTTTTGTGGCCAGTTGCTTCCTTGGTGCTTTACCACGAGTGAATTTGCAGGCTGTCTGCTTTGTATGACCCATGGTATAGAGACCTTATTTAACCTTATTCCCTTCAGCTGGAACTCAGTTGCCTGTATACTTTTGAATTAGAGTTTTCTCTGAATATATGTCTACTAGTAGTATTGCTGAATAATATGGCGACTCTGTAGTTTTTTAAGGAACCTCCAGTTGTTTCTATTGTGGCTGCACCAATTTACATTCCCTTTCACAGTGTAGGAAGTTTCCCTTTTCTCCATACCCTCTCCAGCATTTGTTATTTGTAGACCATTTTAGTGATGGCACATTCTGACCCATGTGAGGTAATTCTTCATCGTAGCTTTAAAATAAGCATTTATTTATTTGGCTGCACTGGGTCGTAGTTTCGGCACACGTGATCTTTGTTGTGTCATGTGGGATCGTTCGGTGCGGTGTGTGAACTCTTCTAGTTGTGGTGTGTGGGCTTAGTAGTGGTGGCTCAGAGGCTTTCTAGTTGCAGCACACAGACTTAGTTTCTCTGGGGCATGTGGGATTTTAGTTCTCCAACCAGGGATTGAACTGGTGTCTCCTGCAGAGCAAGGCAGATTCTTAACCATTGGACCACCAGGGAAATCCCTTCATTGTAGTTCTGATTTGTATTTCTCTAATATTTGGGCTTCCCTTGTGGCTCAGCTGGTAAAGAATCCACCTGCAATGTGGGAGACCTGGGTTTGATCCCTGGGTTGGGAAGATCCCCTGGAGAAGGGAAAGGCTACTCACTCCAGTATTCTGGCCTGGAGAATTCCATGGACTGTATAGTCCATGGGGTCGCAAAGAGTATTTCTCTAATAATTAGCAGTGTTGAACATCTTTTCATGTGCCCGTTGGCCGTCTGTATGTTTTCTTTGGACAAATGTCTGTTTAGATCTGCCCATTTTTTGATTGGGTTGTTCGATTTTTTGTTATTGTGGGAGCTGTTTGTGTATTTTGCCAATAAAGCCCTTGTCAAGTATGTTATTTGCAAATATTTTCTCCCATTCTGTAGATTATCTTTTCATTTTGTTTATGGTTTTCATGTCCCGTTGGCCGTCTGTATGTTTTCTTTGGACAAATGTCTGTTTAGATCTGCCCATTTTTTGATTGGGTTGTTCGATTTTTTGTTATTGTGGGAGCTGTTTGTGTATTTTGCCAATAAAGCCCTTGTCAAGTATGTTATTTGCAAATATTTTCTCCCATTCTGTAGATTATCTTTTCATTTTGTTTATGGTTTCTTCCATTATATTGTTGAGTAGCTCTTTTTGGTAGAAAATTATTTCTTGTTTTGAATTGAAATCTAATGGCGATCTGTTCTCATCGGTTATAGCCTGTATCTTCCATATCCAATTGTGAGAATGTTTGAAGACACTCTTCGTATGTATAAGGAATATTTGCAGTTTTCTCATAGCATCTAAGCTTGCTTTCAGTTCAGATTGGTCAGCACAAAAGCAGTCTGTCTCTCTCACAGTTTGCAAGTGCAGCCTTGCACTTCTTGTGATTAGTTAGCACAAAATGTGGGCCATTCCCACATTCTTGGAGAACGAATGGATAGTGAACTGAATCTGTTCAATTCGCTGCGAGTCTGGCAGGTTTGCAGTTCTCTGTTCAGAATCTCTAGGCCATCATGCTGTAGCCCCCGTATATACTGCCGGAGATCACAAAATGTCGGGAAGTTTATCCGGGCACTTGATGAAACTGCATTTACTTCATCAGGCCACTAGGTGATGAGCAACTCGCAAACCTGACTGTCAGGGAGGGTTGTGTATAGGACAGTTTTCTGTTTGTACTTGGAAACACTGTCTGAAGTCACCTAGTAAATTTCATTAAATGGTTTTTCTTGGGGGGAGGAGAAACATGTCTCATGTATTCTTTGTCTTTCTCAGCTTTGATCCAGTTTTAAATATTAATTGGAGGGGGGACGGCTGAGCTCCGCAGCATTCCTGTATCAGGGATCAAATCTGTGCTCCCTGTGGTGGAAGCATGGAGTCTTAACCTCTGGACCGCCAGGGAAGAAGTTCCTTAAATATTAATTTGACTAGGACACTTGAGTGATTTTTTTTTTTTTAAGGGGCTTAGATGCTACTTTCAGGGTCCATTTATTTATTTACTTTGTGTGTGTGTATCTTGTATCTTCATATGTGAATGATGTCAGCTAGGTTTAAGATTCTTGAATAGTAGTCCTAGTCTCTACGAAGTGCGGCTTCCCAGATGGTGCAGTGGTAAGGAATCTTCCTGCCAGTGCAGGAGATGCAAGAGACGTGGGTTCGACTTTTGGGTCAGCAATATGCCCTGGAGTAGGAAGTGGCAAGCCACTACAGTATTCTTGCCTGGAAAATTCCATGTGCAAAGGAGCATGGTGGGCTACAGTACAATGGGTTGCAAAGGGTTGGATAAGACTGAATAACTGAGCACACACCCTACAAAGTATGTAGCTTTCTGTTGTCTAATTTCTAGTGATTAAGAGTAAAAGTCCAGTGTCAATAGGATTCTTTTCCCTTTGTAAGTAATAGCCACTTGTCTTTGAAAGTTTGTTGTTTCTTCATGCTTATTGTTTTATCATGATAGATTTAGATATGATATTAGAAAAAGAAACTCTACTTGCCACTTGATGAACCTTTTAGACTTAAAAACCTAAGTTTTTTCTCAGTTAAGGGAAGTTTTATTGCTTTCCTTGTGTCTGTTTCCAACCCCCTTACTTTGTAGATGAAGAAACTGAGCCCAGAAAGGTTAAGTGACTTACCTAAGGGTTATTCAGGTATTAAAATGAATCTCAAGAAGGTAAACTGACTCTTTTAATGAGGTACACTTTCATTTTATTAAATATTGCTGTAGTGAGAGAACCATCATGAACTGATTGGTGATTTTTTAGTGGGACAAGAGTTTTTCCAAGGGTTCATGAGGAGATAAAGACAGAACAGGGGTTGATAGAATTCGTTACTATTAAAATGTGGCCCATGTGAATGACTGCAGAATTAAGAAATCCCCCCAATACCCCAGCTATTGGAGATACCCCAAAGCTCTAAAATTTAGTAAAGCCAAGAAGTTTTTTGAATATTTGGAGGATTATATTTTTAGTGTCAGCAGTAGGATTATCATGGTCATTCTCTGTTGTAAATACTGGGAAATGTATAAATGGCATCTGAAGGCTTGGAGACACACATCATTAACTGCCTTATCAGTGGTCTGGTTTCTGTTTTGAATTCCAGCATGGGACCCTTTTGTGCTGGGAACCACCTGTTCTTGGGCTCTGTTGATCTTTGGATTTCCCCAGCCCTTCAGTCCCTTTCAGTTTTGAAATGAAACCTACCGTAGAGGGTGAGGTCAGGTACCGAGAGGACTTTGACAGCTCACACCAGATTGTTTTCTTTTCAGAGTTGTCTGGTATGTGACTATGTGATGCGTGAGGCACAGCAGGCTGTGATAGAGACTAATTGACGGTGAGTCAGCTATTGGGTAAGACCTAGGCAGTGTCATCTCTTTGGGTAGCCAGGAAAACAGGTAGACCAAATATATTGTCTTTCATCCTCAGGAAGTTAAGAGCACAGTCACCAGAGATCTGCCATGATTTCTCTGCCTTTGGTTTATTGATGAAGGAAAGGCTTTATTTCAGTGTCCTTGCTCCTCATTTGTAGAACCTTCATTCTTTTTAGTAAGGAGCCAAGTCCCTGGTCTCTTTCTGCTGTTCCAGAAATTTTCTAAACTTGCACGCTGTGCCTCCTGGAACTGCTGCTTTGATCTGCAGTGACTCCTCTAGATGTACCTAGACAACCTTCCACCATGCTCCAGCCCCTTCATAGAACGCAGCTTCCCCTCTTCCTTTTGCTGTGAATGTGGTTTCCACATATTGTCGCACTTCGTTTAGTATATTTGTGAGTGGGGCTGACGATTTCTTCAGCTTGTCCGACTCTGCATCCCCTGATTTTGTCTGACTGTCCCCAGCCTCATCCCCCAGCACTGCAGAACTGCTTCCAGATCTTCAGGTACTTTTTCCCTTTTGAGATTGCTGCCTGGCCAGCAAGGCCACCTGATTCCTGTCTTGGAAGCTGGCATCTTCACACTCATTCTCTCATATTTGTTTAGGACTTAGGCATTTCACCTCCTCCAGGGCTTCTGGCCCAGTCTAGGGGATCTGGAGCCCAGTCTAGGGGATCTGTCTGGGGCCAAGGATTCAGGCTAGAGCATGGAATTAGGGGGTTTGGTGTTAACTTCTCAGACATGGAGAGATGGCAAGCTGAAAGATTTAAACATCAAGACCAGTCAAGGGTGGAAGAAACAGAAAGTTTAGTATTTGAAGTAAAGGATATCCTTTGTAGGCTCCCTCTTTTCCAGCATTTCAAAACTGAGTTATTTTTTAAGGACAGTTTTAGATTCATAGCAAAATTGAGAAGAAGGTGCAGGAATTCCCATTATCTTTTGAAAAACTGATCTTTAATTTTATAGACTATAATAATATAGTCTAAAAAAATGATAACATGTAGGTTTTTAAAAAAGTTTTTGAAAGTATTTTTACTTCAGATTGAAAAATGAACATCTTCCACACTGTTCATTGGAAGATACACAGTATTCATGAATACAATGCTGGTCAGTTGAGGAAAGGTACAGGCTTCAATTTCTCCTTTACGCTTTTCTTTTAGAAAGATACTGTTCCAAAAAGAAACTTCAGCAGTACAAGGAAAACTATTTTCCCAATAAGTTTATGAAAACCTAAGTTTCCCAATGGAATCAAAATTATCCTCCTGCTGCCACCACCTTAATATAACCTCATGCTTATTAAAACACTAAAACACTAATAGCTGCACCAAAACAAAGAGTACATTTACTTTCAACCGTGAGGGTGATTCTTTAAAGAATGTAACATAGATCTCTGCAAGTAGTATCTGAAATAGACAGCTAACACTAGTTTTAATATTATTTTACAAGTAATTGTTCTCTTAGCAGTAAATTTAAGTATACACACTCACAGTAGTGTTAGAAAATAAATACTATGGTTATGTACTGTATGTTATGACAGTTCAGTTCAGTTCAGTCACTCAGTCGTGTCCGACTTTCTGCAACCCCATGAATCGCAGCACGCCAGGCCTCCCTGTTCGTTACCATCTTTCGGAGTTCACTCAGACTCACATCCATCGAGTCCGTAATGCCATCCAGCCATCTCATCCTGGGTCGTCCCCTTCTCCTCCTGCCCCCAATCCCTCCCAGCATCAGAGTCTTTTCCAATGAGTCAACTCTTCACATGAGGTGGCCAAAGTACTGGAGTTTCAGCTTCAGCATCATTCCTTCCAAAGAAATCCCAGAGTTGATCTTCAGAATGGACTGGTTGGATCTCCTTGTAGTCCAAAGGACTCTTCAATAGTCTTTTCCAACACCACAGTTCAAAAGCATCAATTCTTCAGCGCTCAGCCTTCTTCACAGTCTATCTGAAGGTGCAGGAATTCCCATTATCTTTTGAAAAACTGATCTTTAATTTTATAGACTATAATAATATAGTCTAAAAAAATGATAACATGTAGGTTTTTAAAAAAGTTTTTGAAAGTATTTTTACTTCAGATTGAAAAATGAACATCTTCCACACTGTTCATTGGAAGATACACAGTATTCATGAATACAATGCTGGTCAGTTGAGGAAAGGTACAGGCTTCAATTTCTCCTTTACGCTTTTCTTTTAGAAAGATACTGTTCCAAAAAGAAACTTCAGCAGTACAAGGAAAACTATTTTCCCAATAAGTTTATGAAAACCTAAGTTTCCCAATGGAATCAAAATTATCCTCCTGCTGCCACCACCTTAATATAACCTCATGCTTATTAAAACACTAAAACACTAATAGCTGCACCAAAACAAAGAGTACATTTACTTTCAACCGTGAGGGTGATTCTTTAAAGAATGTAACATAGATCTCTGCAAGTAGTATCTGAAATAGACAGCTAACACTAGTTTTAATATTATTTTACAAGTAATTGTTCTCTTAGCAGTAAATTTAAGTATACACACTCACAGTAGTGTTAGAAAATAAATACTATGGTTATGTACTGTATGTTATGACAGTTCAGTTCAGTTCAGTCACTCAGTCGTGTCCGACTTTCTGCAACCCCATGAATCGCAGCACGCCAGGCCTCCCTGTTCGTTACCATCTTTCGGAGTTCACTCAGACTCACATCCATCGAGTCCGTAATGCCATCCAGCCATCTCATCCTGGGTCGTCCCCTTCTCCTCCTGCCCCCAATCCCTCCCAGCATCAGAGTCTTTTCCAATGAGTCAACTCTTCACATGAGGTGGCCAAAGTACTGGAGTTTCAGCTTCAGCATCATTCCTTCCAAAGAAATCCCAGAGTTGATCTTCAGAATGGACTGGTTGGATCTCCTTGTAGTCCAAAGGACTCTTCAATAGTCTTTTCCAACACCACAGTTCAAAAGCATCAATTCTTCAGCGCTCAGCCTTCTTCACAGTCTATCTCACATCCATACGTGACCACAGGAAAAACCATAGCCTTGACTAGATGGACCTTAGTCGGCAAAGTAATGTCTCTGCTTTTGAATATACTATCTAGGTTGGTCATAACTTTTGTTGCAAGGACACACTAGTTTCAAAAAACAGAAGCTCAACATCTTGATAAAAATTCTCATCAGAATAAAATGTGACTAAAATTTAAAACATTGTTGAAATCACACCACATTTAAAATCTTCCACGATTTACACAAGTATGAATTTCCAGTTTTGGAGCACCTTTTTTGTTGTGAATTAAAATATGAATATAAAAACTGTCGAAACATTATAGGTGTTTTAAATACTCGTGCTCTCCTATTTCAATTATTTCGATTCCCAGAGTGAAGTTGCTCAGTTGTATCCGACTCTTTGCAACCCCATGGACTGTAGCCCACCAAGCTCCTCCATCCATGGAATTTTCTAGGCAAGAGCACTAGAGTGGGTTGCCATTTCCTTCTCCAGAGGCACCCTGTTAAGTTTAGAATGTACCTCCCAGACTTTGTGTTTTCATACATATGTATGAACCCAGAAAAAATTTAAAGTGCTATTTTTGTGTTTTACTTATTTACACAATTGGGGTCACATTTTATGTATCATTCACGTATTTCTTTGATTCAGTAATGTGCCTTGACAGTATTCCATATTGGTACATGAAGATAGGTCTCATTCTTTTTGGCTACTGTATAGTATTTCATAGACTAGATGTAATATGTTTTATTTACCTTTTTTCCTATTGAGGGACATTAAGGTATTTCTAATTTGCTGTTGTCAGTGATTATTTTTGTGCTTTTTAAAACTTTTTTTGGTTTTCTTTTTTCTTATGTAGTTTAAAATTTTTATTTTTTTACTTTTTATTGAACTTTTTGTGGTTTAAAAGTCATCATTCTGTTTCTAGGCCTTTTTTTCCCCTTTTCTTTTCTTCTTACACCCCCTAGGTGGTCTCAGCCCCTCTGACCACTTCAGTTACTGTCTACACATGGATGATGCCCAGATCGCTGTCCAGACCAGACTATCCAGTTGTTCACACGGACAACTTCACTGGGATGTTTGAAGACTCAACAGAATGCAGCTCCTGCTTCCCCTCTTGCTCCTTCTCCAGTGTCCTGTCACATGGTAAATAGCACCACCACCCATGCAGTTGCTGGGCCCAAAGCCTAGTGGTCATTCTAAGTCCTCTCTCCGCTTCCCAGCTGACCACCAGCCTGTCATAGGACTTGTCCTCCCCAGTATTTCTTGGATCCAGTTGCTTTCTTCTTCCTTGCTGCTGTCTTGTACCCTAGTTTTCTAATTTATAAAATATAGTATTTGTGAGGATTTAAATGAATTAATGTGTGTAAATACTTAGAACAATGGATAGGCATATAGAATGTGCTGTGTGAGTATTAGCTATTATCATCATTGTTACTGTTTGCTTTTTCTTCCTCTTAATGTTCAGTTCAGTTGCTCAGTCGTGTCCGACTCTTTGCGACACCATGACCTCCCTGTCCATCACCAACTCCCGGGGTCCACCCAAACCCATGTCCATACACTTTCATTTCTGTCTCCAGTCTTGATTTTTTTCTCTACCTTGATTCCGTTCTTCACATTACAGCCAGAGTGATCCTCACAAAATGTAAGAATGATCATGATCTAACTCCTCTGCATGTATGTATTCTTACCACACTTAGAATGCTTTTCCCTTGATTTTTGAATGGCTCATTCCTTTTTATTTAGGTATACCTACTTTTATCTTTTTATTATTTAAAAAATTTTTTGACTGTGCCATGTGGCATATGGGATCTTAGTTCAACTAGATATTGAACCTACACCCCCTACATTGAAAGTGCAGGGTCTTAACCACCGGACCACTTGGAAGTCCCTGGATACCTACTTCTAAATGTCATCTTCTCAGAGAGGCTTTCCCCTGACCACCTAATGATTACGAAGTAGCCACTTACATATGTATATTCCAGCACATCACCTATTTATTTCTTTACATAACACTTGGTAATAAGTGATATTTTTCTAGTTTAGCCACATATTTGTTTATAGTTTCCACCAATTGGAATGTAAATTCTCTGAGAATAGGGATTTGTCTGTTTTATTTACAGCAGTAAAACAGGACAATGCCTGGCACATTGTAAGCACTCAGTGAATACTTGTTAAGAGAATGATAAAACAGCTTCATCTGTCTTACAAGACCCTCCTTCTTGGTCTCTCCAGCATCATCTGCCTTGGTGTATTCTCTACCTTGACCTCCCCAGGTCATCCCCAGCTCTCTTCAGTTAAGCTTTCTTGCTGGAGGGACTTTACATAGCCTGTTTCGTCTGCTTAGAACATGCTTCCTTTAGCCCCTCCACTGCTTGGGTATCTCCTATCGATCCTTGGCTATGGCCAAGTGAAAGGGGCATGAGTACCTAGGATCACAGTTGAGGATCTGACTAGGTGGATTATTTGGGTGTTTGATGGCAGAATAGCTGAAAGTGGAGTGCAATCCTAAGCAAGCAAGGAAAGGAGCAAAAGGCTTAGGGATAATAAGATGGCAAAGATGAAGTTGGAAGCTGAATCATTAGGTGAAAAACCTAGAGAATCAGGATCATGGGTGGAGTATAAGAAGATAATCTTTGGAATTACTAAAATTATCTTCTAGCATTGTTACTTATTTAGTGTAAAACCAGCTGTTGGATTATAGGAAGGATCAGGTAGTTAACACATAAAAGTTTGAACTAAATTTTGTGTTGCTTTGTGTTTTATATGCTACTTAAAGTCAAATCCCTAGAAATCCTGTCTTACCTCACCCTGCCCCTGCTTTAATTTCTGCTCCCAGGAGCTTACCTTCCCTTCTTTTAAATGTATTAGGCTCAACTCACTCATATTTTTAATAAGTTTCCTGTACAGAAGCCTTCAGCAATCTCCGTGCTCCCTTCTGGTAGGCTGAGGGTACTCCCTTCAGGTATGGTGAGCACTCCTTCAGGCTGTCTCCTCCCTCCAAATTAAGCATAGGAGCTAGCCTCAGGAGTTCAGGACTTCCTGCCTAACCTGAATCTGTGGAATTTCTCTGAAGTTTGAGGAGGGACATGGGAGTGTAGAATATAGGGTAGGACTCTTTTGGTGGGCCTAGTAAAGAGTGAAAGGCTGGCTGAGTGTGCATGGATGGTAGGATCTGAAGGTTGAAGGCAGTGGGCTTCAAAGTTTCTTACCTGGAGTTGTCTTAGAGTTTATGGCAATGTTAGAGGGCTCTGATGTGCCAAGTAAGGAATCTTGTTGAGTAGGGCTACTAGTCATTACCCTTTAGAGATGTTCTATATGTTTTTCTGTGTAGCCTGGTACTCTTCTATAGGCTGACCAATAGCTGGCGTCGTGGTGGATGCTGAAGGGGAATCACTGGGATAGAAATAGTACTTACTGATTAGTGGTGTTGTCTCCCTTATGATGGTGGGATGGAGTGATTGTCTGCACATACTGGACATCCAAGGCCCAGTCAGCTGGTCTGTGTGAGATGAATCCTCTGCACTCTCCTCCTAGTGCTTCCTGGGAAAACCCAACCTAAGGCAGCTGGAGATCATGGCCATCGTTAGTGATTGCCCCAAACGTGCTACCCGTCTTTGATTCCTCTGCTCTCTAATCCTCATGCTCTGATGTCCTGCCTTCTATTTTCTGCTTTGGGGGCCCTTCAAATTTCATAAGCCCTTCTGACTCCTTTTTTAGTTTATTTCCTGCCCAGCTTAAGTCTTGGCTCTATGCAGTCCCCTGGTTTTGACATTGCTAGTCAGTTTTCCTCCATTAGCCCTATTCCTAGAACTGTTTTTGAGGCTTTAATATATCAGAATTACCCATGGAGGCAAGTGTTGAGGAGTTGGATACTTATCTAAAATGCAGATTCCTGGGAGAATGGACACATGTATATGTATGGCTGAGTCACACTTTTATGCACCTGGAACTGTCACAACATTGTTAATCGACTGACTATACTCCAGTATAAAATAAAAAAGACAAATTCCTGGTCTTTACTCCTGCTATCCTGTTTAAATTGGTATGAGTGGTAACCAGGAATCTGTATTTTGATTGGCCTTCTAGGTGACTCTGACACCAGTCGTCATCTACAGACCGTATTTGGAGAAACTCTGACTTACAGGCTCTTTTGACCACTTTCCCCTTATCCCTCCCCTAAAGGGGAAAGAAAAGGATTTGAACTCTTTACTTGGATCCTGAGGTCCCAGGAAACTTAGACTGTTACCAGTCATCCAGTGTGGACAGTGGATAACTGTCTCTGTGTACCTCATCTTCTCATTGCTGGTGGTAGGCACACATTCCCAGTGAGGCAAACTCGACCTGGTAAGAAGGCCTTAATGACCCGGTAGACTGCAGGTCAGTAGCTCTGGAATATACTGGGGACTTAGGCTTTGGACTGAGAAAACAGGATGTAACATAGACTTTGAAGGCTGTCAACTGCACTTCGCATTTGCCTCTGGGATGCTTCTTGCTCTGTACACAGTGACCATGCCCTAATGTAGGCTGTCTTTTGGTCACCAAGCTATTGTCACTTCCTATTGCAGCCATCCTTTAAAAAGCTTCTACTGTCCTTAAAAAACAACCCAGTCTCGTCTCTCCTTTTAAAATCCCGTGTTGCATTTGTGTTACCTATACAGTCAAGTCTAGATGTCTCAGGTTGGAACAAAGTCTTGCACATTTTGACTCAAATTGTGGCCTATAAGGCCTAGTAAGATCTGGTCCCTCCCTGCATTTCAAGTTTCACTTCAAGTCCCTCTTCCCCTTATCTCCTGCATTCATCATTACCTGCTTTCAGTTCTCTGGCTTCAGGGCCTTTGCCTAGAATACTGTTTACCCTGTTCTTCACCTCATTGTCCTTTGCCTTTAGGTTTCAGTTGAGCATTATCTCGTTTTGGAGGTCTTTTTTGGCCTCTCTATGTAAAGCAACACCACGTTATTATAGCACCCTGTTTGCTTCCACTAGACCACTTACTGCTTTTTACTCTTTCTCTCTTACTAAACTGTAAGCTCCATGAGGACAGGGACCTTCTTGCTCATGATTCTGTCTTCAGCGTCTAGTGTGTAGAGGTACTCAATAAGGACTTGTTGATTAAGTTGCCTTTCACCTTCTTATTAGTACGTGCATTGGCACTTTGTGGCTCTGCACGTTCTTACCCTTGGCATGTGTGTTGTTACCTCTGCCAGAGGCAGCCTTTCTCTCATTGACTGATCAGATTCCTTCTTGTTGTTTACCACTTCTCTGAGCAATTCCTGGACTTTCCCAGGCAGTTCTAATTCAGTAGAGAAAGTACTTTGGTCCTCTTGAATGGACTTTTCACCCTGTATGGCAATTTTCCTTATGTGAGAGATACATGGCGTTGCCCTTGGTCTACAGATGACAAGCCAGAGGCTCTGAGAAGTGGATTAACTTGGAATAACTGAGATTCAAACCCTGTGAGTCTATAGAGCCCTCAGTCGTTCTGTCTCACTGTGCTTTCTCTAAAAGACACCAAATAGCAGACTCAGAGACTCTGAAGTGAAGGAGGTGTTTTTAGAAAAAATTACTTAAGTAATGAATGTGTGTGTGTGTATGTATGTGTATTTTTAATTTCCTGAGCATTAAACACAGTAAAGGGTAGAAGTAGTTCTCCCTCATCAGAGGTTTTGCTTTTGGCAGTTTCAGATACTTCAGATCTGAGAGTATTAAATGGAAAATTCCAGGAATAAACAATTGGTAAGTTTTTAATTGCCTGTTGTTCTCAGTAATGTGATGAAATCTTGTGCCATCCTTCTCCTTCCTGTCCAGGATGTGAATCATCCTTTAGTTCAGCATACCTACGCTATGTATGCTATAGGAAAAAATATAGTATATATAGGGTTTGGTATTGTCCATGGTTCCAAGATTTGGAATGTATCCCACACAGATAAGGGAGGACTGCTATATCATTGACAAACCATTTATAAAGATAGATGATAGAATGAAGGATGAACAAATTATTCAGAGGATGGTGTGTGTGTTCCGTTTCTTCATCAGTCATACCTTTGGTGATTCCTTGTGACAACCACAACATACAGCCTAGTAGAGATGAGCCTAAGTGAAGCACTGTTAAATTCAAACTAGAGCAAATGTCAGTTATCATTCATAGTTGAGTTTCTCAGGTGGCGCTAGTAGTAAAGAACCCGATTGCCAGTGCAAGAGACATGAGAGATGTGGGTTCAGTCCTGTGTTGGAAAGATCCCCTGGAGAAGGGCACAGCAACCCACTCAGTATTCTTGCCTGGAGAATCCCGTGGACAGAGGAGCCTGGCAGGCTAAAGTCCGTAGCATCACAGCATTGGACACGACTTAGCTCACAGCACAGTTGCTTAGAAGTAATATGAAGGGTAAAATCTGAACATTTTTGTTGGGGGGTGGGGAATGCGCAAAAATAGGTGTGCAAAGCCGTTAACACATTTTGATAAAAAATATCTTACTGTATGTTGATGAGGGACTAGTTGATACGGTGGATAGCACCATATTATATAGCAGTTAAAAAGATATACCCACTTTTTCACACACATGTGCGCACACACACATATACACAGATAGGGAGCAATCTCTAAGGTCTATTGCTAAGAGAAAACTAAAGCAAGCAAGATAAGAGTTTATGGCATGCTAGTATTTGTATTTGTATGAAAAAAGGAGAGAACTCTATATATTGGCCAGAAACAGACTACTTCTGGAGGTTTTTTTTTTTTTTTTTTTTTTTTACTGTGTTGCTGAAGTTTTTAACCCCTATATACATTGCCTTTAAAAAAAATTGTGATAAAAACACATAAAATTTACTATCTTATCTGTCTTAAAGTTTATAGCAAAGAAATCCTTTTTTCTAGTGAATGATTCCCAATTTTATGTCTTGGATTTTTGTGTTTCAGATTTTTCTTGAAGTGAGACACATTTCTACTAAAAATAGGACAAAAGGGAGATTGTGCTTGAAATTGAAGATACCTGTGTGTACCATTTGTCTAACATCATTTACCCCTCCATTTGTGTTACTTGCGCCACTCTTGCCCTGGAAATCTTGCTGCTCCTCCCCTCTTAATTGGAGTGTAGTTGATTTACAGTATTATATAGTGTCAGGTGTGCAGCATGGTGTACACCTGCAAATTATACTCCATTTTAAGATAGCTGTTAGAGTGGCTGCAATTCCTCGTGCCATGCAATGGATCGTTTTTGCTTATCTACTTTGTACATAGCAGTTTGTATCTGTAATCCCTAATTTGTCCCTCTCCTCTTTGGTAACCACTAGTTTGTCTTCTGTATCTGTCAGTCTGCTTCAGTTTTACATATACATTGAAGTTGCCTTTTTCAGTGACAGGTTTCTTATGTGTTGATTTTGTCTTTCTAAATAGAGTAAAATTCTTGCAAGCAGGAGGCATGTCTTATGATTATATCCTATAGCGATAAGCATAATAGAAGCTGCTCAATAACTGCATATTCAGAAAAGACTAGAGAGAGTTAGGTAAAGAAAGAGACTCTTCTGCTGAAGAGATGATTGTTTTTTCTCTGATTCACCTTACACTCTTCACTAGTGAAGAATTTCTTCTACTTGCAGACTAAATGTGTTTAAGATTTGTGTGTGTGTTTATGTTTGTGTGATATTACCTTCTGAAAGCCCAGAAGAGAGAGCAGAAGCTGGAATGGGACCTTGAGGCTGTGGCCTGATAGTAGTAATATAGTGATTCTTCTGTTTTGTAGCCTGGAGGAGAGTCTCAGATTTTTACCCTCAACCTAATTTCAAGCCTGGATATTCAGCTATCACCTGGGTAGTTGGACCTGTATGTGCCTTAAGTGTCTAAATTTAGTAGCATATAATAGGAATGTTTGATTAAAGTAATTTTGTCTGACTCTGCAACCCCACGGACCTGTCTCTTATACACATCTTAAAGTTTATAGCAAAGAAATCCTTTTTTCTAGTGAATGATTCCCAATTTTATGTCTTGGATTTTTGTGTTTCAGATTTTTCTTGAAGTGAGACACATTTCTACTAAAAATAGGACAAAAGGGAGATTGTGCTTGAAATTGAAGATACCTGTGTGTACCATTTGTCTAACATCATTTACCCCTCCATTTGTGTTACTTGCGCCACTCTTGCCCTGGAAATCTTGCTGCTCCTCCCCTCTTCATTGGAGTGTAGTTGATTTACAGTATTATATAGTGTCAGGTGTGCAGCATGGTGTACACCTGCAAATTATACTCCATTTTAAGATAGCTGTTAGAGTGGCTGCAATTCCTCGTGCCATGCAATGGATCGTTTTTGCTTATCTACTTTGTACATAGCAGTTTGTATCTGTAATCCCTAATTTGTCCCTCTCCTCTTTGGTAACCACTAGTTTGTCTTCTGTATCTGTCAGTCTGCTTCAGTTTTACATATACATTGAAGTTGCCTTTTTCAGTGACAGGTTTCTTATGTGTTGATTTTGTCTTTCTAAATAGAGTAAAATTCTTGCAAGCAGGAGGCATGTCTTATGATTATATCCTATAGCGATAAGCATAATAGAAGCTGCTCAATAACTGCATATTCAGAAAAGACTAGAGAGAGTTAGGTAAAGAAAGAGACTCTTCTGCTGAAGAGATGATTGTTTTTTCTCTGATTCACCTTACACTCTTCACTAGTGAAGAATTTCTTCTACTTGCAGACTAAATGTGTTTAAGATTTGTGTGTGTGTTTATGTTTGTGTGATATTACCTTCTGAAAGCCCAGAAGAGAGAGCAGAAGCTGGAATGGGACCTTGAGGCTGTGGCCTGATAGTAGTAATATAGTGATTCTTCTGTTTTGTAGCCTGGAGGAGAGTCTCAGATTTTTACCCTCAACCTAATTTCAAGCCTGGATATTCAGCTATCACCTGGGTAGTTGGACCTGTATTGCCTTAAGTGTCTAAATTTAGTAGCATATAATAGGAATGTTTGATTAAAGTAATTTGTCATTTTTGGTGTAAGTATATGAAAGCTCTTAACATAGGGCCTAGCATAGAGTAGATATGCCAAAGGCGACAGATAGTGTTTGAGAAATATTTTGAAGTAGTCAGATCTTTCCCTAGGTTCCCTGTCTCAATTCATGTGCCTCCATGGTTACCCTCAGGCTAAAGAAATAGGGAATAGCAACATGGATTCCACCTTTAGGAAGTTGCCAGTTTCTTATTTGTGGCTTTATGCTCAAACCAGAAGTATATTCTGCTTCCACATATTTAAGAGCAAACTGTCTGGACCTAGGGATATACTCGAAACTGCATCCCAGCTGAAAATGTTCCTATCAAACTGGCATGGCTGGTCACCTTGGGAAGCTTTCTTGGTGGAGACCTGGCTTGAGAAACTTAGTGGGGAAGTCTTTATCTCTAGGGTGTCATGGCATAGCCAGGGTAGCTTGTTGGGTCCAGGCATGGAGGGAGGGATAAGTAGGGGGCAAAAAGGGCTCAGCTCAGTGTCATTTTCTGCTCCGAGGAAGATGTGGGCACTGGTATGCCAGGGGCAGTGTTCTGGCCTGCTGTGGCTTGTCACCGCCCTACGAATGAGTCAGTCTTGCTCTTGGCTGCCCTGCAAGGCCTTTGGGGTAGAGTAGGAGCTGGACTAGAGAATCTAAATCAGATAGACTTGCTTCAAATCCTAGAGATTTGCAGGCAGGAAGTACGCCTCCCAGGATGTTTCCCGTGTGCTGAGGTAGAGGAATCTGAATCTCCGGGGGCTTCCCTCCATCCATGTAATGACCTCTCAGCTTTTCTTCATCTTAAGCTTTTATTCCTGTCACACTATCACTGTCCTGCCTTCTGGGAAGAGCAGGAGGATGGGGAGAGTTAATGAACTTGTGGGGCTCTGTGGATTTGCTGTCCTTACAATCCTTTCTGGATCAAAGCGTGGGTGTGCAGAGGAGGGTGAATGAGTAGGTGGGAGACAAACATTTGCTGCCTGTACCACTTATCTGGCACTCAGCCTAGACCCTTGCTTGGTGTTATCAACCTTTCTGTGTTGTTCTCTTTCCCATTTAGAGCATAACCATGTGCACACATGTACTAATAATTTCACATGAATGGATCCATGCCTTAATACTGTTTTTCTTCTTTAAAACTGTCCTGTAATCCTTTTCTCCTTTCCCCCCCTAGTTTCATTGATATGTAATTGACATATAACATTGTGTATGTTTAAGGTGTGCAGTGTGATGATTTGATATGATTACCACAATATGGTTAACACATTCATTACCTTATATAGTTACCTAGTTTTTGTGTGTAGTGAGAATCTTTTTTTGTTGGATTGTGTGTTATAGACATCTTTTCATGTCAGTAAACATAGAATTAATAGCCGAATTATATTTCCAAGTGTGGATATACCATAATGCATATTACTTAGTATTTAATCTGTTTATCTCATCTCTCAGCAGGGCCTTCCCTGATGCTCTTACTTCAAGTTGTAACAATCCCCCTTCCTTTACCCTCTCCCTTCTCTCCTTTACTTTTCTTTATAGTGTTTAGCCCAACATGTTATAATACTTTTTTTTCTTATTTATTGCCTAACACCCTTCATTAGAATGTAGACTCCATGAAAATAGGGATTTTTTTTTAATCTACTTTTTCTATACCTATAGCTTAGTGCCAGCTCCAGGTATACAGGTGGTGCTCAATAAATATTTGCTGAATGAATGAATTTGTTGGATTTTTGGTATGCCCATTGAGGTTTATGTTTGTGATATTATCTACATTCTTTAGAAAATACTTTGGTATGTAATCTTTATACCCTTGTCTATGAATCTCCTTCGGATAAAATTTCAAGAAATGGAATGACTGAATTAAAGGATATGCACAGTTAAAATGTTGGTTCGTGGGGCCAAACTACGAATGTTAACACCAGCAGTGCAAGGGATTGCCTGTTTCTCCATATCATCGGTAACTCTGGCTTGTGTGTTTTTTGTCTTCCTCCCTGACAGATGACACCTGGTCTTATCACTGTAATGTGGTAGTTGAGGCTATGACTCTGGAGCTAGCCTGATGGGGACTGAATTCTGACTCAGCCACTTATTATGTGACCTTGGGTAAGTCATTTAACTTCTCTAAAGTAGGGTTAATGATAGCACCTGTTTCATGAGAAATCAGTTAGTCCAAGTAAAATGCTTTGAATAGTAACTGAGACATGGCAATAAATATGATTTAGTGTATACTTCTGTGAATATTAAAGATTAAACATCTTTTATAAATATAAATACAGTATCTTTTGGGCAGATGTATATATTTTTTAAATCACTCATTCATGTCATGTCCTTTGCACATTTTCCTGCTAGTATTTTTAAAAATAATTTGTAAGAGCTGAAGTGTTCACAGTTATATATGGTCCAGATATTGTTCCCAGTTTGTCTTTCGTTTTTCACCTTTGTGCAGTTTTTTATCTGTTTATAAGAGTTTGACATTTTCAGGTAGTCAAAGATAATCTTTTCCCTTATAATATATTTGCTGCTAGGCCAATGCTTAGAAAAGCCATTCTTTCCAACTTCAAAATTATAAAAACACTTATTGTCTTTGAGTACATTGTATGGATATGTATTTTTAAATCTTTGATCCATCTGAAATTTATTTTGATATGAAGATAGCAGTTGATCTGGCTCTGTTTCTTTTCAGTAGTATCCCAAACCCCTTTACTGAAGGAGTAAGAACAGGAGCCTTTAATCTATTCTCCCCTCGCCTAATTTGAAAGTAAGGTATCCTAGCTATAGCAAATAGCAAAGCTCCATTTTATTTTGTTTTGTTTCAGCTCGTTTCACTTTGGTTCGTTGTATATCATTTCAGCCACACCATATGTCATGCACAGGATCTCAGTTCCCTGACCAGGGACTGAACCCATGCCCCTTGCAGTAGAGGCACAGAGTCTTAACCACTGGACTGCCAGGGAGGTTCCTGGATCTGCATTACTCTGGGATGAATATGCTGTATAAAGCAGTTTGGAATCAAAGTGATGAAGCTGCTGGGCTCACTGGTGTAGCACCTCTCCTGGCTCTGGAAGCTCCTCCTAAGTGGGTCCTTATTTGGAGACTGCTTTGATAGGGCTATCGTTAGTTTGGAATAAGTTCTGTTCAAAAACCATGTGACTGTAGCAGGTGTTTCCTCCCTCTAGCCTAGGTATATTGATAGGGTGTTGGTTGGGGGGGTTGTTGAGTGGTAGTACACCCATCATCTTCTACCTCTGTCCTCATCTGCTCTTTTTGGAACTCTAGCTATTCTTTGGAACACTGCATGCAGATGCTTCTATCTTTCCTTTTCTCCTTTGCTTTTCACCTCTCTTCTTTTCACAGCTATTTGTAAGGCCTCCCCAGACAGCCATTTTGCTTTTTTGCATTTCTTTTCCATGGGTATGGTCTTGATCCCTGTCTCCCGTACAGTGTCATGAACCTCATTCCACAGTTCATGAGGTACTCTATCTATCAGATCTAAGCCCTTAAATCTATTTCTCACTTCCACTGTATAATCATAAGGGATTTGATTTAGGTCATACCTGAATGATCTAGCGGTTTTCCCTACTTTCTTCAATTTCAGTCTGAATTTGGCAATAAGAAGTTCATGATCTGAACCACAGTCAGCTCCTGGTCTTGTTTTTGTTGATTGTATAGAGCTTCTCCATCTTTGGCTGCATAGAATATAATCAGTCTGATTTTGGTGTTGACCATCTGGTGATGTCCATGTGTAGAGTCTTCTCTTGTGTTGTTGGAAAAGGGTGTTTGCTATGACCAGTGCATTTTCTTGGCCAGACTTTAATATATTAGTCTTTGCCCTACTTCATTCCGCATTCCAAGGCCAAATTTACCTGTTACTCCAGGTGTTTCTTGACTTCCTACTTTAGCATTCCAGTTCCCTATAATGAAAAGGACATTTTTTTGGGGTGTTAGTTCTAAAAGGTCTTGTAGGTCTTCATAAACCCTCTTGGCAAAACTCTATTAGTCTTTGCTCTGCTTCATTCCACATTCCAAGGCCAAATTTGCCTGTTACTCCAGGTGTTTATTGATTTCCTACAATTAGCCTAGTGATTTTAAAATTATGATATACAATGTTAGTCATTGTTCAGGGAATTGTTACTTAGGTCTAAATTTTCTGAACTGTGACTGAAGCCTTCTAATGCCTATTTGACAAATGAATTCACTACTTCAATATATTCAAGAAATAAAATTTGTGAATATTAAATTAACATAAGTTCTTATTGCCACAGTGCACTATTATTTATGATAGGAACTCAGAATGTCAAACAACAGGGTAAAAGTTGAGCTACATGTATATTATGGGAAACTATGCAGCTTTCAGAAGAGCTTTGAATGACCTGAAAAATGACTAAGAAAATGGCAAGTTAAAAATAAAAAGCCAGATCACAAAGACAGAATACAGTATACCCATATATAAGTCATAGAGCATATTTAATTCTCAAACCATCCCAGAAACATAAATATCTTTACCAATATTTTATTCCAATTGCTTTAAAAGTGCATCTAGAAATTTGCCTACTTTCTTTTTTGAATAAAGGAGAGATATATTCAAAGCTTTTGATATGTAGAAAATGCCAGCAAAGGGTAAGACCATGCTTATTTATTTTTTCTCTTGATCCTAAGTAAGAGTAAAATGACTTAGTAGCACCTACTGCTTATTCCTGGAGGAAAGGGAATCTGGACTAAAAGTCAACACAGATTTTTCCTTATTCTTCAAATAACTTGAAAGAGGTAAATGATATGTGAATTAGGGAATCTTGGTTTGAATACAAATAATAATTCTGATGACATGCTGGCCAGTAATAAGTGAGTTGTCTCTTCTGATTTTGAAGTAGTAAATAATTTTGAAAACCTTTTCCTGTTTTTTGAGTTCTAAAGATGAAAAGTTGGCTGCTGATTACTCAAAGAGCAGGAGTGATGTTGATCCCTGTTGGACATTTGTCAATGTCTGGAGATACAGTTGGCTGTCACAACAGGAAGGGGTGCTCCTGACATCTAGGGGCAGACTACAGGTGCTGCTAAACAGAATGCAGGCATAGGACGGCGTCTCCTTCCCCATTCCCATCCTCCTCACACACCCACAACATAAGCAAAACCCAAAATATAATCTGGCCCCCAGTGTTAACAGTATCACATTTGAGAAAACGGCTGTAGAGATACATGGCCTTGGCACAGGTCAGACTACTGGCTCTCCTGTCTGCTGCAGAGGTGGTTCACATGCCTCTGCTCCTCCATCCGCAGTCCTGAGGACCCCTCACCACCACTCTCAGCATCAGAGTGACTCTCAGGAGAATCTCCCTGCTGTCTTTCCCAGGTTCTGTGGATGGAGTTAACGTGAGAGAAGAAGAAGAGGGAAGGGGAGAGGAATCAAGCATATTCCCCAACTGGCTCACACTCTTTCCCCTGTTACACTAATAGCCATTACAAGATATTTCATTCTACAGATCAAATTTCTCCCCTTTCCTGTCGAGATCAATTTTCAGTAGGTAAAGGGAAAACATTTTCATAGAGTTCTCCAAACTTGGCATTTGTTAAAACACTCTCCGAATACAGATTTTAAAAATTATTTCTAATGTAATTTCCCTCTTTTACAGTTCCTACTTCTCTGACACATGGCTAATAATAAATCACCCTCACTAGAAAACAAAGAAGTTTCCAGACATCAGGAAATATCATTCAGTCCATTCCTCCCCAAAATATAGTCTGATCAACCTGTTGATCGGTATTGCTCCCTGTGTTTCTGAGGATGTAATGAGGGAAAATGTCACAGGCTTTATGTTTTTATGTGTGTGTATCTAGGGGGCTCACATCCCTTGAGAAGCCAGAACCAATCATTTGTCTCTGTGGAATCTCAACCAGATATCAAGAACACAACATTGTCTTGGGACTCAAACAATGAATGGCTTTCATAAAATGCAAAAAGAGGGGGGAAACTCTCCTGAGTTGGTAAATGTTATTGTAAGACAACATGATTCCTTTCAGAGTTTATGATAAATTAGTGTTGTATGCTGCATCCAGACGTACACTATGAACCAGATAATGTTGCCATTATGACATATGTGAATGAGTCTTATAAACTCTGCTGGTCTTACATTCAAAGCTCCTTTCTGGAGGACATAGGGTCTGAAGTCACAACAGCATCCTACCAAATACATGAAAGGGGTGGGAACAATGAACCTCCTTTGCTGAGATTAGCAACTGCTCACACTTACTCACCACTTTCTATGTGTTAGGTACTGTTCTGAATACAACTATTAACACATTTAATTCTAAGCACAGTTATGCAGCTTTGTTAATGTGGCGACTGAGGCACAGGCAGTTGTCACTTGCACAAAGCCATAGATGGAATCACTGATAGAATGAGCGTATGTGTTGCTTTTGGTTTCTGCACCCATGTGGCTCTGTGAGGAAGAGCAGAGCTGATGGATGGTGCTGGATGCAGACCCTACTCACTGCGGAGACCATTCATGGTTCTGCCTGCAGGGTCTCTCCCAGGTCTGCTGCTTCTCTGCCTGTGTCATCTTTTCCTAAACCGACAGGGTTTGAACGATATGATGTTGTTTGTGCTCCTGGATATACCAAACATTCACGGACTCCGTGACTCTAAATAGTGCCAAGTAAACCGGTTTCCAAATTCTCAACAGCTTTAATGTGTTTCCCTAAAATTGATTCATCTGACAATTTCCTGAGATCGTGGAGTGTTTCTGCCTCTCCATTCCACCGAGTACTTTCACTGTTTCTTTTGTTTCATTTTTCAAAAGTAAAGATTCCTATTTCCATTCACATATTACTATGAGAATTACTCAAATTAGAAAAATAACAGCAAACTTCCAAAATCTAAAACATAAGAATACTGTGAAATACTGTGTTGCATGAAATTTGTTTGAATTAAGACATTTCAAGGCCATGGTATGACTTCTTGTTTCCCTCTAGATTATATAACTTTCTTTTCTCAGAAAATACAGGCATTCGACATGTATTTCAGCCAATACAGTAATGTTTTGGTATTATATATAAAACTCATTACTATTACATATAGTAAATCATGATGATATCTCATTAGCATCATTTTTTTTGTCGTTCTTAGTATACCCTGAAAGTGTTGCCATAAAATGCATCTCCCCGGAGAGAGTCTCATGGCAGAAAGACTAAAAAGACAGCATCATTTGCAGTGATGTTTATATTATCCATGCAACCCAATCATAGAAAACTGCTTTGCATATCTATCTTAAAGCAGAAATTTTTCTTAAAATTGATTTAAATATAAATATTTAACTGAAATTTATTTTATAGGCATTGCAGATAAATTAAGTACTACAAATACTAAGATCTAAGTTTTTGATAACCTGTATTTATATCACATAAGATCATAGTGTTTGAGTGGATCATTTTATCAAAAGATTCAATGACATCAACAGTATGTTAAATTTTCTAAACTTTTTAATTGTACATTTTAACTGCGCTACCTCCAAGCAGAAGGAAAGCAGAAATGCTTAATTGCTATATGATAAGACTTGGGAAGGTGATTGTGGTAGTATCAGAAATTAAGAAAATCAATTGTATTTTAAGACAGCACAACTAACTACTCTAAAACTTATGAGTTAAAAACAGCTGTTTATTGTATGGATCACTATTACATAAGTCGCTCAGGCAGTTCTGATGATCTGATCCAGAGGTGACTGATCTTCACTGGTACCTTTGTGAAAGTTGCTCAGTCATGTCCAACTCTGCATGAACTTCTCCATGTTTGTGATCCCATGGAGTTCTCCAGGACAGAATACTGGAGCAGGTAGCCTTTCCCTCCTCCAGGGGATCTTCCTAATCCAGGGATCAAACCCAGGTCTCCCTTACTGCAGCAGATTCTTTATGAGCTTAGCCACAAGGGAAGCCCAAGAATACTGGAGTGGGTAGCCTATTCCTTCTCCAGTGAATCTTTATGACCCAGGAATCAAACTGCGGTCTCTTGCATTGCAAGAAGATTCTTTACCAACTGAGCTATCAGGGAAGCTGGTATGTTTATGTGGGTTATTAGCTTCTCAGGCTTGGTGATCTAAGAGAGCTCATACTTCAGTTTGGAGGTTGGCTAGGATGCTATTTCATGGAATAATGTTGTGACCTATATTGCTCATTTACCAGCATGATAATCTGTGCTTGTTCACATGACAGCAATTCAAAGAGTCTGTGCAAATTCTAAGGGATTTTGACATTGCTACAGGGCCTTTCTTGTCACTTTCTTGTAATTTCACTTCAAGACCTTATATTAGCCAAAATCACTCACAAAAGTAGCTTAACTTAAAAAAATGGAGAAACTGATTTGACCAGAAGAAAAGAAAAATGTGGGCATGCCTAGTTAAGTGGAGAATTGGGATCATGCTTGCAATATATCACACAGGGTAAAAAAAAAAAAATCCTTTTGAAAGACAGGATCTCCAAAAATTTAGCCTTAAGCAAACTGGAAGACAATCTAATTTTATTTAAAGTATTACTTTGAAAAATTTGATGAAAGATCATTTTAAAAAATTGAATGAAGTATTGGCATGTCAGTACTATTCCAGCACAATTTCTGACAGTTTCTATTCCCACTTACCATTAATACTCCCAAATATTCTCAGTATTTTCATCTATTAAAAAGTGAGCATTGAGAAATTTGTTTAGACATATTGAGGAGAGAAGAAGGGTGTTTAAGTTATTCAAGAAAAAGCGAGCTATTGATGTTAGAGAAATCCTATATTTTTAATTTGCCTTATTAAATAGACCCTAATACTAATGTTCAGGCTCCCCTGGGGGCTCAAGTGAAGAATCTGCCTGCCATTGTAGGAGACATGAATGCAACCCCTGAGTCTGGAAGGTCCCCTAGAGAAGGAAATGGCTAAACTCCAGTATTCTTACCTGGGAGATCCTATGGACAGAGGAGCCTGGTGGGCTACAGTCCAGAGGGTCGCAAAAAGTCTGACACGACTTAGTAAACCTCAACAACCACAACAAAACTAATGACTATCAGGTTTACATTTTATGTTGAATATGGTTACACAGGTAATTAGTTTTCAAATCTTTGGGCAACTGCAAGCACTTTTTATTTTATTTTGTTTAAGGTGTTAGTTCAGCTGAGAAGGATACAGACATTATATTTAGGAAAGGAAAAAAACAAGAAGAATTGATAATATTTTTGATGTCTTCATAGGCAAAATAATAGAAAGTGAAAGTGGCTCCACTGTGTTTGACTCTTTGTGACCTTATGGACTATATAGTCCATGAATTTTCTAGGCCAGAATGTGGAGTGGGTAGCCTTTTGCTTCTCCAAGGGATCTTCCCAACCCAGCGATCAAACCTAGGTCTTCTGCATTGCAGGCAGATTCTTTACCAGCTGAGTCACAAGGGAAGCCCAGGATAATAGAATGAAATGCCAATTGGGTAGTCATTTGTCATGCTTCCCTTTTGCATGTAAGATGTTCTGAGAATGAGCTCTCCATTTTTAAGCCTCTGGTGAAGTTTATCATAGCTGTTCATATTGCTATATTGGAGTTCTTTAGAAAACATATTCAGAATACAGATAGTGTCTTATCAGCTTTCCTTCATGCCAAGTAACCTGTATATACAATACAATCCAAATACTCCAACACATAGGCAAATATACACATGAGTTATAGAGCATTCACTCAATAAAAATTTTGTTGTGTCATTAGCACATCGTTACATTCTGATCTCCTTGTTTGTCATGATTTAGTCTCCTGGATGAGACTCCTGCACTGAAATATGTCTCCTAAAACTCTGTCTCTTCAGTTATCCAAGAGAAGTCAACATAATACCTATTTTATGAAGGACTAGAACTTTTATTTTCCTCTCAAATCCATTGTGATACTGTTTATCTAACTTATACAGTTGTCACTTTCTTAAGTACCCTCTTGTCAACCCTGGATTTTCATTCCTTGAAGGATGAACACCATGTCTTATTTTAACTGCTATTTGCATTTTTATAAGACAAATGCATGTGCTACTTGAGAGCTTAGTTTTCTTGGTATAAAAAAGGAAGATGAAATTAAATTTATTAAGATTACACAAGGTATGCCACATGATATTTATATTGTATTTTAATCTATGTAATACAATTATCTTGCCTGAAATTTTAGATGAAAAATTTAAAAATTGAGAGATTGTTATTTTTTTCCCAGTAAGAGACAGAGTCATTTAGTGTCATTGAGCCAAAATTTGTGTTCTTCAATTTTACAACATTTAACACTTTTTAAAAAACATTTTATTTTGTATTCAGATATAGCCTTTTTACAAGTAATGTTGCAATAGTTTCAGGTGAAAAGTGAAGGGACTCAAATACACACACACACACACACACACACACACACATGTATCCTTTCATCCACAGACACTCCTCCCTTCCAGGCTGCCACATAACATTGAGAAGAGTTCCATGTGCTATACAGTAAATCCTTGTTGGCTATCCGTTTTAAATATAAGAGTGTTCATATCCATCCCAAACACCCTAACTATCCCTTTCCCCCATCATTCCCCAAGGTCAGCATTCACAAATTTTACAGCATTCACTCTTCATTAATCTAAATGTATCTTTAAAAACCAACGTCTGCAGACACACTACATTTACATATGAAGGGAAAACTCTACTATTATAATAATGCTCAATAAGAAACATTTTAGAGCCCATGATGTTGGAGACTGTGTCCTTGACACCCTTATTTCGCAGACTGTAGATCAGGGGATTCAACATGAGGATGGCAGCCATGTAAAACCCAGACGCCACTTTGGCTGTGTGCCTGGAGGGTGTGGAGTTGGGCACAGAGTAGAGGAAGAGGATGGTACCAGGGAAGACGCTGATGGTGGTCAGGCAGGAGGCGCAGGTGAAAAAGGCTTTGCGGCGACCACAGGCTGAACGCATCTGGAGGATGGCGACAACAATAAACGCATAAGACAGGAGAACGATGAAGAGTGTGCTGACCTCATTAAAGGTGGCAAAAATGAAAAGCAGCAACTGGTTGAGATAAGTATCAAAGCAAGAGAGGGAAAGCAGGGAGGAGAACTCACAGAAGAAGTGACCCATTGTGTTGAAACCTTGAAATGATAATTAGCTAACAGAACATGTGAATGTCAAGGAGCAGGTTGTTCCCCAGGCATAAGATCCAACCACTAACATCACACAGAGTCTCTGGGACATGGCCACCTTGTAGAGCAGAGGGTTGCAGATGGCCACGAAGTGGTCATAGGCCATCACAGCTAATACAAAGGACTCAGTCAACACAATGGTACAAAAGAAAAAGAACTGCATTACACAGTCTACAAATGGAATGGTTCTGTCTTCTACCATGAGATTCACCATGGTCTTGGGAGCAATGATGGAGGAATAACAGAAATCCACAAAGGAGAGGTGGCTAAGGGAAAAGTACATGGTGGTGTGCAGTTTGGGGTTAATTTTGATGATTACAATCATCCCAAGATTCCCTACCACAGTGATACTGTAGACAGTGAAGAATACCAAGAAGAGGGGCACTTGCAACTCTGGGTAATCGGAGAAGCCCAGGAGAGTGAACATGACCTCACTTTTATTTCTCTGATAGAAACATGGTTTCTGTTTGTCAGAATATGAATCAGCCCTGGAAACAAACATATTAGAGAGAATGAGGATGTAAGACCCTCGGTTAACGCCTCCTTTCCAAAGCTGGATGATGAAGCAAAGTGTCTCTTTTAGAACCTCTCTCTGTGTTTCTCATGCACGATTGCTAAATGTCTAAAAACTTTAAAAGATAACAATTCAAACTTTTCTTTAAATAGCACAGTACCATTATTGAACTTTTTAGTTCTGAATTATAATTTCAACATTTTGAGATAATATGAACTCAAAAGATTTGGGACTTATTTTAAGTGAAATCCTTCTATAACACTTTTAGGTCTGCTTGAACATTATAAATTCATAAAAGATTAACTTAGCCTAGTACCATAACTGATTATTCCAGTCCTAAAACTAGTAGAAGAAGTGAGAAAATTCCAAATAAATTACATTTTGCATCACATGCTCACAATATGACACTAAGAATGATCCCTCTAACAGTTTACATCTGTGCCTTTATTGTTAATTCCACATGATACTTTAACATTTACTTTTGTTTCTGACTCAGTAAATCTATTGTCAGAATAAACCTTAGTTAATTTTTTTCAGATAGTGTTCTTCTCAACCCAGGGAGCTGTAATGATCAATCCCACCTCATTTCTTGTGGAATAATAACACTGAACAAATAATAAGGATAATACAGACTAGGCCTTTATCAAAGATATGACAAAGCACAAGACAGAGATCCATGACTTTCCATGCAACATGCAAATAAGAGTCAATCTACACATCTGTGACTGGGATCTTGATCCAGACTCCCGCAAATTTTCCATTTGTCTGGAAGAACATTTATGTTCAATGTCACAGTACTGAGATACTTCACTTGTTCATAATCATGTCCCAATTTGTGAACAAACTAGTGATCTTAAATCTATGGGAAATTGTCCAATGAAAGTGTACATATCAGAGAGCTATACTAGAAGGCAGTATCAGGTGAGACGAGAAAGGAACTTAAGAAAAATTTAATTAACACTACTTATTCTGTCCCTATATTACCTGTAAAAGAGAAAGATCAAACATTTAAGGTAGTACTGCACTGTGATGATATTTCATGAGAAAATACTAATAGAAAAAAATTGTATTTCTCTAATTGGTGACCAGTGACTTCTCAGGGGGATAGTGATAAAGAATCCACCTGCCAATATTGGAGATGCAAGAGATGCATGTTCAGTCCCTGGGTTGGAAAGATCCTCTGGTGGAGGAAATGGCAACCCACTCCAGTATTCTTGACTGGAAAATTACGTGGACAGAGTTGGGTTGGCTCTATAGTCCATGGAGTCACAAAGAATAGGACACAACTGAGTGACTCAGCACACATGCATGCACAATGGTGACCAACACCTCTTAGACCCTACCATACCAGGACTTTTCTCTATCATTTCCGATAAGGCTGTCTCTAGTCCCACAACTCAAGAAATAGATTTTATGTGGCTCAGCAGTGATGTCAGATCATAGGCAAAGCTGAGACACTCAAGATCCCTATGTCTTCCTATACTCATAAATTTGAGTATAAATTTAATAAAGACAACCTCAAAAGACAATCTATCACAAAGCTAGACATTCTAACTATAGCTGATTTATTTAAGCCACTTAAAAATTAATATTAAACTGTTTTATTTCATGCAATGGATTTTGTGACCCAAATGTTATTTTTAAATTGCTGGTGAGTTTCTTTGCACTTAGGAAATATGACAGCTAATATCTTTCCTATATCTTTCCTCTCTATTTTGTTTAATTTTTGCTCTCAAGGCTGCTTTACATACCTAATTAAAAATAGTGTCTTTTACTTTTCTTTCACTAGCATTTGTTTAATCTCTGCTTATTTTTTAAAATTAAATATTTGTCTTTATTTCAATTTGACTACTCCTTCAAAAGTTTATAGAAACCAGATAATGCACCTTCCACAGATTCTCTGAGCTCTTCTAACCCTCCATTCCAGGCACTTGTTGGTGTTCAGTCACTCCATTGCTTCAGACTCTTTTGTGAACCCATGGGCTGTGTGTAGCTCACCAGACTCCTATGTCCATGGAATTTTTTTCCAGGCAAGAATACTGAAGTGGGTTACCATTTCATACTCCAGGGGATGTTCCTAACCCAGGGATCAAACCCAAGTCGCTTGCATCTCTTGCACTGGCAGCAGATTCTTTACCGCTGTTCCACTAGGGGAGCCCTGTTGTTTTGAACCAATTCTCCACAAAGCTCTGTAGGCTGAGTCCACTTCTTCCTCCTTTACAATTCAGATCAGTAATTTTCACAATGACTCAGTATTACTCAAGGACACTCTATGTCTAAATTGTAAATTTCCACTCATACTGTTTTTCTAATACCCTACTTAGAAAATAAGATTATTTTTTGTTTAGAATCTTATTTTTGAGCTTAGTTTTGATTGGAAGGGATATATACAGATATATCCTCTCCCTCTTGAGCCTCCCCCGTCTCTACAGAGCATCAGGCTGAGCTCCTGTCTTTCACAGCAGCTTCCCATGAGCTGTCCGTTGTACATACCTGCTGATGAGTGAAAGTAGGCTCTTTCCTGGTTGGAGTGATGGATATAGTCTTATATCTAGAGTCACAACCTATGGGGCATAAACCCTAAAGACTGTTGTCTCATTCTCTTAAAGCCTTGAAATAATTAAAATTAATCACAATTCTCTGATGTAATTCTTTCTTGTGTTCTAGAAAACCTGGAGCAGTGTTGGGGCATTTCACATGAACATTTGTAAGTTAAAATCACTTCTCTCAGACCCTTCCTCGCACCGATACTTTTTTACAATTATAAAAATTATGCAATTATATATGAAATCATTATTAAATATTAATTGAATGACTACAATATGTCAGGCATAACCTTGTTCCTCCATACTTTTACTCTAACATATGGGAGAAATATGAAGGTCCAGCGTTTAGATCATCATGATTCACTGAGAGTTAAAGCAGAGATATTTGCAAAGTTAAATATTAAGTTTGGACAATGAACTGATCCCATTAAAGTAACTGTTCTGTTATGCTTGATTGCACCACTACATCCATTCCATTAATTACTTCTGTTTGTTGAATTGTTGAAATAACACATATTCATTATAGAAACCAAGGACTATAGAGTTTAAATAAGGAACATGAACACAGTAGAAATAATTTTTATTAACTCAACTCCATTTCAAATCTCACAGTAAAGTTTAGTAAATATCACCAACATTACCTGAAGTAAAAGATAAAGGTAAGCATCTCCAGTGGTGCAGTGTGGGCATCATTTATCCCCCGATATGATGTGGTGAGAAACTTCACCTCTATGATATTCTTTTCACAAAAATCTATTATCTCATCTTACTATGAGAAAATTATTAGGCAAACCCATATCTGCAAGCATTCTACAGGATACCTCATCCATACTCCTTAAAATTATTGAAGCAAAAAAAAAAAAAAAAAAAGAAGAAGGAAAGAGTCAAGATCTGTCACAGATCAGACATTAGGGAGATACGACAACAGTACAGTGTGGTACCTGGATTGGGTCCAAGAAAATAAAGAGATAATGAAAGAGAAAAAGCTGATGGAATCCAAGTAAAATTTAGATTTTAGTGATCATATTGTACTAATATTTATTTTTGTTTTATTGTGATAAGAACATTTCACATAAGACCTACCAAATTAAGATATTTTAAATGTACAATACAGTATTGTTGACTACCAATATGATATTTGTAAGTATATCTCTAGAACTCACTAAACTTGCTTAACTGATATTTTATGTCCGTTGATTTGTAACTTTCTGTTTTTCCCTCTTCTTGCCTCTGACATCTATCATTCCACTTTTTGAGTCCATAAACATATAAGTGAATTCATACAGTATTTGTCTTTCTGTGACTGACATATTTCACTAAGCATACTGTCATCCATGTGGTAATTTACTGCATAATTTCTTTTTTATGTCATTTTGTGTGCATACCACATTTTCTTGATCCACTTTTTGGTCCATAGACATTTTGGTTATTTGTAATCTTTGTTACTGTGACTAGCTCTGCAATGAACAAGGGAATGCTAATGTCTTTTTGAAATCATTTTAATTCTTTTGAATTAAATAAATATTTGAATTAAATAAATAAATATTCAGAAGCAGGATTACTGGATTATGCATATATTTAATTTTTATATTATGAGAAGCCACCATACTATTTTCACAAGTATATTTAAGTAACAATCAGGAGGCAATTTTTCCATGTCAATTCTCACTATGATAAAATTCTTTATCAGTGATCTTTTTCAGAGTTCTTCAGTCATGGCACTATTGATATTTTGGACTGGATTTTTGCTTTTATGAGGAGCTATCCTGTGCAGCTTCTCTGGCCTTTGTCCACTAGATGATAGTAACTTCACCCCTGGTCCTGCATTGTGACACCAAAAATGCCTCCAGATATTGTCTATTGTCTCCTTGGGAGGTGAGGGGAAGTGAATAAACCACTGACCATCTTTTACTCGATTCTGGTAGATTTTTATGTCCTTCTAGTTAACTTATATGCAATTAAATATCTATTTCCTTATCTCCCAAATGCTATTATTTAAGCAATCTATATTATCAACAAATCTAGTAAGCATGGTATGCAAAATGTTTATCCTTACAATTTCTTCCCATTGTTTTTGTTTATGGTCTTGTGAGTGAGCCTTTGCTTTTTCCATGCTTTAAAATCTTATTTAGAAGCAACCTTGCTGATTCTATTTCTCCAGGAGTTTAGTTTTAGTTCCTTTAAATTCAGTTTGGGTTAAATGTCTGTCAATCTTCCCTTGCACAGTTCTACCCTAAATTGGCAGAAGCAGAGAGACATGCACCAAAGAGTCTCAGTGCCCTGTGTCCTCACACTCCCAGAAAACACTTGTTCAGGACGCTGCTATGAAGCAGGTCAGCTAAGCCATGCCCTTCTACATATCTTTCTGGAAAGTATGCACTTCCTGTTCCTGATGTTTGCAGTGACTCAAAATTCCCCCAAGTGATTTCCCTCATGAAGAAATAACTGAAGATAAGGTATCTATTAGATACTCTACATGGGATTGTAGGAAAGGCAGCCCCCTCCGCCCTCCAGAGGACTTGTGGATTTACTGGGAATGCTGAGACCGTTATGTCTCCTCCACTCCCTGTGGCACAAGGCCCTAGAGAGAATCCTTTGCCTTCTTCTTCAGAGGCTCAGAACAAGCAATTAAAGCTAATTATTGTTTCCTGATGCAATTTATATTTCTTGAAAACATGAAGGAAAAACAACAGCAAATTTAGAAATATTTTATGTGAAAGTAAATCAAAAGTTTGACCGTTGTCTTCTCACCAAGTCCCATTATCATTCCCAGAGACTCCAAAACTGTTGGATAATGACATCATAACAAAAATTATCTAGATTTCACAGCAAACATGTCTCCTTTTTAAGTACATTGCTTTATGCTTTTAATTTATTTTAGATTTACTAAGGTATAATTGACAAATAGAATTTATATATACATAAGGTGTAAATTTTATGTTTATATATATATTATATATATGGTAGATTTGTCTAAAATCACATACAATGATACAGACAAAATATGCAATAAAACTAGTGATTTTCTTATTGCTTGCCTGTCTGCTTCTCAATTCATATATTTCTCAGCTAAATATTACCTAATGACCTAAAAAATTCAAAAGAAACTAACAAAGAAACACTGAATTAGAAGCTCTTCATGTTAGAATTACAAATTGTAATTTCCTGTATGACAAAAATATCCTGAACAAGGTCTAATTCCTGTAATTTGAAAGATAGTTCTGCTTAGAATGTGTATTCCATCAAAAAACTCTAAAGGAATTAAATGTGCTACTGGAGTGGAACAGAATTTCAGAGTATGCTCATGTGTGCATAAAATCAAACATGTGTTCTTCACTGCAAAATAACAGCCATTCAACTTTGAAACTAATTATAGTTTCCATAATGGATAGAAAAATAAAATGTGAGTTCT